>JAWPHD010005652.1:0-159203 GCA_037043455.1 Cyrtodaria siliqua | reverse complement strand
GAGTTATGACATCACAGTTCTAAATGACCATATATATATGGAATATTTATAAATACATAAATTAAAGATTTATGGGATGAAAATGACAGCAACTGTATGAAAAACATATATACTTAATGGCAATAATGCTTTATATGACAAGTGACGGATTTTGAATTCATTTGCATGATTTTCTTTGCTTTAAATGATATTTATCAGTATACCATATATGTTTATTTGGAACTATGATGTCATATTTCTCAAAATGGCAGCTCTCATCTCTGTTTTAGAACAACCTTATAATGGTCATATCTTTTTTGCTTATCATCCAATTTTGATAATTCTTTCACCTTTGTCCAATTTTGGCAGAACTCTCAATAATATAGCTGGTATGTCGCTACATTCCCTTTAAACCTATCAACAGGTGAATATCGATACATGGCAATGTTGCTATATTTTCAATCAAAATCATTTTGAAGGTTATACTCTATTCACACAGTTAATAGTAAAAGTTAAACCAAACCCCCAATTATGTTCTTTAATCAATTATTTTCTCACGAAATAACAGATTTTAAGAAAATGGAAAAGTATCAAACCGAAACCTAAAGCTGTTCATATTTACTCTTTATATTGAATGCAGGTTGTGTTTTCCTTTTAACAAATTGTCAATTCTAATGGCTGTTAAAGGTATTTTTACTTAAGATAAAACAATATTATGGCATTAAAATGATTTGTTTATGTGTTGTTGTTTTTCTCAAAAACTACAGTAACATTGCTAATCTTAGAAAAATTGCATATAATATATGAAACAAGCAATGTCACCAGTAAGTGACACATGCCGCCGAAGTTCATCTGACCTTTGACCTGCAAGTTCGACCTTGATCTTAGAGGTAAGGACCTGCAGGGAATTAATTGGCTCATCACCAATAGGGACCCATGTGACAGGAAGGCCTGCAGGGAATTAATTGGCCCTCCGCCAAGAGACCCCTGTGGGAGGAAGGCCAGGTATGGTAATCAACAGATGTCATCTGTGATGTCATTAATCCAATTACACCATATTATCCCTTTTATATAACTATATACCTGTATTAAAAGTACACCAATAAATAAATTTTACATTTATCGAAGTTGTTCTAGAAAGAACAGTAAACATAATAAATAATCAGTTATACAGCTCATCAAGTAAAAATACATATTTTAGTGTGCATAAACATGATTAAATAGCCAAACATCTGCAATTTTAATATTTTACTGTTTTTATGAATTTATGTAAAAACTTAACTTGTGCACAAACATTATCTCCCAATTTCAGACTTATATTATTAAAATACAGTGTCAGACCAGAGGGTCTTCTATTTGTCTAACTACCGTTCAGTTACCTTATGGCTCTTCATTTTCTATTCTTTACTATTTCCAGACAGAAATGGGTGCTCCTAGGTAGGAATGGGCATTACTAGGAAAAAAATGAATGTTACTAGAAAAGAATGGGCATTCTAAAGTAGAAACGGACGCTCTTATAAATGTAGAAATGGGCTTTCCTAGAAAAGGATGGGGGTTCCTAGAAATGGGCATTCCTAGACGATGGGGGTTCCCAGAAATGGGCATTCCTAGAGAAGGATGGGGATACCTAAGAATGGGCATTCCTAGACAAGGATGGGGATGCCTAAGAATGGGCATTCCTAGACAAGGATGGGGATGCCTAAGAATGGGCATTCCTAGAGAAGGATGGGGATGCCTCAGAATGGGCATTCCTAGAGAAGGATGGGGATGCCGCAGAATGGACATTCCCAGAGAAGGATGGGGATGCCTCAGAATGGACATTCCTAGAGAAGGATGGGGATACCTAAGAATGGGCATTCCTATACAAGGATGGGGATACTTAAGAATGGACATTCCTAGAGAAGGATGGGGGTTCCTAGGAATGGGTATTACTAGAAAAGAATGGGCGTTCTTAGGTATAAATGGGTGTTTCTAGGTAGAAATGGGCATTACGAAAAAAGAATTGGCATTCCAAGAAAACAATGGACGTTCTTAGGTGGAAATTGTTGTTTCAAGGTATAATGTATGTAACAGGTATTCCTTGGTATAAAATGTGTTGTGCTTTGTCCAGACTCCACTACCCCATTATTTGTAATATTTGAAATTGTTTGTGAATCTATCAGGTAGAATTGTTAATGATTCTGACCTTTCAATGATTATCTTTTGTTAAAAGGTATTATTGGCAGACAATATAAGCTTGTCATGCAGGGAGTGCACCAGAAAAAAATCAAAAGAGTTCTTTACTTGCATCACATACTAAACAAACTCCTAACGCCCCATATTATCAGTCAGAGCTCTAACCTTATACAGTTACGTTTTCCACAACCTGTGACTGCTATTTAAAAAAACACTAAAACTGGGATAGTAACCAGAATCAGTTACTACCACAAAATCATTCAAGTTTAGATGCATTCTATTTTCTATACAGGAATTTTCCCTATATATATAACTTTCTCCAGGTAGGGTGATTATTCAACTTTACAACCATGCAATAAAATTCTATGAGCATGGATGGAAATCCAATGCGCAAAGCCTCTCAAGTTACCTACTGTTATGCAATAAAATGCATTAGAAATCATTTTGTAGGCTCCAACATGAAATTAATGAACAACTACTAATTGGACCTTGATGAAGATGTTATTATCCTTAATAATAAGTATTCAGACATAAATAAACACTGCACATTTGGCAACTATTTAGATTTATTAGCAAATGATTTTGGTAACTGATTTAGGTTACAAATGATTATTAGGGAAAAGTATCTGCTACTCTAAACCAAAGTGAGATAATAATAAGGCATTTTAATAACTTCCAGCAGTTATAAAACTTGTAACTGTTTTAAGGTTAGAGCTCTGATTATATTTAAAAAAATCTTGTATTTTAAAATGAAATTGTATATGGGTACACTTGAATCTTATTCTGACACTTCTGCACAACAAGTTTGCAAGATTTATGAGCTATTTTCAAGCTAGTCGCAAGTGCAACATGATTTTTTCATTAAAGTGACCGAGTTTTAAAAAAGATGTATTAAAACTGATTGAAATTCAAACTGTTACAATAAATAGCGTTAGAACTAGAAGTTCCTATAGTGTACGTCCAATGTTGCAGGATGACCTTCAAAGAGATCGTTATGTGTCAGACATGCTATATATATACAGGACACATGCATGAAAAGATGAATTCTCTCGTAAAAGTTTTAAATGAGTCGTTTAATTATTTTGTGGTATATATTGATGTCAATATGAGTATTGCACACTTTAATTCTCATCATTTTTGGACACACCATGGTATCACACTTACTTCTGCTGGAGTATAACTTCCTTGACTTCACCAGCAAACCGTTCTCCCTGCGTCTCGATGGCGTCTGACTAAGACTATTCGGACGAAACTTTGTACAGTTCAGCGGACTTTCTTCTTCGTCGCAGTCACTTTGATCACTACTGTCCGGAGTAACGGGCACAGACGTTTGAGGACTTTCCCACTTGAAACGCACACTGTCCGATTTCTGATTGGCCAACTCTTTCACGATGATAGGGTCCTTTGGCATCTTGATTGTGATTTTCGGAATCCTCTTGTCGGGAGAAATACTTGCAAACAAATGTCTATACCCTCGAAGATCCTTTTTCAACGAACGCATTGTCTTGCTCAAGGGCTCTCCAAATTTTGGCAGGCCACGTCTCCAAAACTTAGCCGTCGTTTCCTAGATCCACTAGTATTTGTATCCACACCGTTCCTAAAAGCAGATTTACTTTCGCTCTAACTCAAACCGTTTCTCAACGATTAGATCGACCCAGTCACTTCACAATCGCCGCAACCTTCCACGTCTACTTCGTCATTTTCACAAGTTGGGTCGATCTCACGATCTCCTATATCCAGGACTTGGGGGCCAAATTTTTCAAACACATTGCTGCCTTCATTGTAACTTGAACGTGATTTTGACCCGTGCAGTGAATGCAACGATTTGGGGGAATCTTTGACAGGAGATCTTGATTTATAACTTAATGTCAAGTTTTCTAGTTCTGATTTTGTGTATGCAGTGGTGTAGTTCACGCTGTTGCTGTGACATACACCTGAATTGAGATCTGAAAATGATTGTTGCCCTGGTCCCGTTGAACTGACTGGTCCAAGCACATCTGTGTACAATTCTGTTGTTTCACTCTTATTAGATTTCGTCCTTGACTGAGGCTTGTTCAAGTTTCGCGGGCTCTGTCGTAAAGGCAACTGTTTTGTCTGTAATAATGACAATGATTGTGATTTTGCACAATTGTGTTTCCCTGATGTATGCTTCCCTTTAACATGCATTTGGTCTCCAGTTTTCTTTTTATCACAGTCCTGCATCTGGATTGTAACTTTTATAGTATTTCAATTTCGGACTAACGCTGCTGTTTTTGTATGAGGTATCTACGGTCGGGTCTGTATCGTAAGGCAATAACTTGGGCATTTCTAGTGACCCTGCCTTTATTGGATCTGACCATTTGGGACAGCCTAATGCCTCCCTGGGATTGTTTTTTGATAGTCCTGGGGACGTCTGTTCTTGTTATTCATTTAAATTGTTTTTCATTTCATCGACACCAATCAAAAGCTGTGTAAAGATGTTCATTCCTTCATAGTCATCACGGAGCTTGAATGTTATTTCCGGGTCGCCAGTTTCAATGAGGACGGGACTACTTTTCTTGAGATTTAAATCGCACTGGTCCACATTTCTTTTATCATTTTCTTCTTTAATCTTCAATCTTGGGCTGTGTCTCAATCCAGCTATAAAGTGTGATACTTCTTCACCATCTTGATTTAAATTTGAAACACAGTCTATATTGAGCTTCAAAGCCTGCCTGTGACTCAATATTTTCATCCTTTTGCCGTTTCTCGAATGACGATGCACCAGGGATTCATTTCTGTTCAAGTTTGAGTTTATATTAGAACCAGCCTCAGAATTGATGCCATTGATTTCTGCCATTGATTTCAACTCATTGCCTGGACTGAATGAATGATTGTTCACCAAATTAAGACTATTTGAAAGATTGTTCAGGTGTTTTTTTGGAGAGCGTCTCTCTCGTATTGGAATCTGTCCACCAATGCTTTTTAAATAGGACTGAGACGATAAGTGTTTACGCGGAGACAGGCGGAGTTCACATACGTTGATCGGCTCATTTTTCTCATCATCAGAGGGAATGGAATCTTTTGTCCCAAGTCTATTTTAGGATCGGGTAGATTTATACCCTGAGCCAAAATAATTTCAGCGTCGTATCGTTTTATTCCACGGCGTTTCAGCTCAGCTTTTGAAAGCAAGTAAGCCTGCTTTTTCAAATTCCCATCTCTTACATCCCAGTTCTTTGAAATATAAATATTCTTTCTTAATTGTGCATTAAAATTGGTATATACTTATCACATAACATGGCTTCTGGGTGTGTAATAAAGCCATGAATTATTTCTCGTAACACAGTGATAGTAGTGTACTATCACTGTATTACGAGAAATAATAGAGTATTACAGATGCAAATGAAGACCGAATCAGTGTGTTTGTGTACAGTAAAACATTTAATTTGTTTGCATGGTATATCATACGATACTTTCAGACACTCTAATTATTGATCCTTCTTTGAAAACTTACTTCATAAAAATCATGTTAGTTATGTTTTAGTTTAAGGTGTCGCATTACTTGTAGGGCGAACACATTGCAGCCGCATAACCTAGTCGACATAATGAAAACAACGTCATGATGTCTCTTACAAAGTGCCGCCATATATACAAGGTAAATTGACAACATTAAAATGAAACTATCACGTCGTAGGTGTGTTATGTGATAAATAGAATGTACATTTTTTACTTTAACAAACTCATTGGATAAAAAGAGCCACGTATCCTATCATTTTATCCAACTCGTTTATTAAAAACAATAATACAGTCACGCATGTAAGATCCTCTATGTATCATGCTATCTTGACTGATCACAAAGTGGTGCAAATCTGCGTATGACAAAAAAAATGCAAAAGATTTTATTTCAATAACTTGAAAACATTTAAGTGAGTGTTAAAAATCCCACTAATTTCAAGAAAATACTATTGTTCAATATCATGTGCAATAGCTCCTGTGGTAATAGAATGGAACTGAATGTTGTTTAACGGCTCATCAACACATAGTAGGTTATTTAGAGCCGCCCCAGAGAGAGGGGAAGGATACATAGGAATCCGGGAATCGTGCTCTACTCTTATTATCGAATAGATTCCTATGGTTCTTTAACGTGCTCGGAAGATAGACCGATAAACGGGACCGCTCCGTTTACGTCCCCATCCAACGGACGAGGCTAAGGAAAAGTGTCTTGCCCAAGAACACACCGACGAAACTCAGTGGCACCACGGAGGATTGAACCTGGGGCCTCCGGTTACAAATCCGCCGCGTTACCGACTGCGCCATGGAAGGTAATCAATGAAAAGTGATTATTAGGAGGCTCTTGATGAAACAAGAGGTCAATGACCTTGAATCTCTACTGGCAGGTTCTGAAAGCATTCCTGTGAAGTTTCATGAAAATCTGTCAAGTAGTTTCAGAGTAGTTTTTACATGTATTTACTATATAACTCTATGTAAACAAAGATGGCAGCCATGTTTAATGTCGAACCAAAATGGTTTTCGACTAGGACCAACATCTTGAATTTCCGGCCGACCACCAGACATTTTTCTAGGATCAACTAGATATCAAGAGCAATATTCCAGTGCATCTTCATGAAATCCGTCAAGTAGTTTCAGAGGAGTAGTAGCTACATGTTTTTTACTACATGACTATGTAGACTAAGATGGCCGCTGGCAGCCATTTTAATGAAGAATCAAAATGATGTTCGACAAAGACCAGCATCATGCCATGCTGATAATTTTATAAAAAGTCCCAAATCAATATCACTTACAGTTTATTTTTAGCTGTGTCGGCCATCTTGAATTTCCGGCAGACCTGAAATTTTGCTAGAACCAACTAGACATCAAGAGCAATATTCCAGTGAAATTTCATGAAAATCCGTTAAGTAGTTTCAGAGGAGTAGTCGCTACAAATGTTTACTATATAACTATGTAAACAAAGATGGTCACTGGCAGCCATGTTTAATGTCGAACCAAAATGGGTCATTCCATCTCAATTCAACGAATGGCCCTCGCACTGTGATCCCAGATTTATCTCATATTCATACTATATCTTCTATATCCACTTCTAAAAGCAAATCTGAAATTTTAGCTCACTACTACAAGTAGTTCATGAGATATGGCCATTTCAGTATGGATGGTAGGTGCCCGATTTTGCTCGGCAATCACGGCCGTCATTTTTAGCTGCAATTTCAGCCTTTCATATCTCAAAAGATAATAGACGTAGATGGCTGATTTTTTTTGTAGCTGTTAACAGGAACCTAGAGACCCTATAAGTATCAATCTTCTTCTTTTGGACGACTTGGACGATGATGCTTTGCAGCTGAAGTTGCTGGAATTTACTATCTTGCCTTATGAACCGCCATATTTGACACCAAAAACTTAATTTTCCAATCTTGTTTTAGAGCAATCTTCAACAAGCTAGCTGTGCACACATGGAATAGCACAGCTATAAATGTATTAGTTGCAGTGTAACATCTCTCTCAATTTCGAAAAAAATAATATTTCGAATATTTTTGGTAAAATGGAATGTAAATATTTCTTATGTGGGTATATAACACCTGTCATAAAAATGGATTCAATTTAAAGCTAATGGTATTCAAGTAAGGAGTTCAATAAGAGAGATACAATTTGGCACACAGAAGCTACTTCTGTGTGCCAAATTGTATCTCTCTTATTGAACTCCTTCACTGTACACACACACACACACACTGATAAAATGGAATACCCTTTGAGGATTACCCAGTACCATTTTGGAGTAATTACTATGTGCCATATAAATAAAAACAAAATCAGTGAACTTCCCACATCATGATGCTGACTTTGAAAGTGGATAAATCAGTCTTATATCAAGCTGAAAGGATGGCTACGTGTGTAGCTCCATGTTCTTACTGTTCTGAGGAGAGTAAATGTCACCTAACACAGTTTTGCATGTGAGTGTAAATTATAATATGCTACATGTGCCATATTTTGGAGAGCGGCAGTCAAAAGGTACCTTACAACATTTGCAACCAGCGTAGCTCCAGTCAATCCTCCTTACAGCCGCAAGCAAACAGATTAGGTCATGATTATATTATGTGCATGATGATCAGGAGCTACACTGGTACACTGGAGCTGCTTTTTTTGCTGCGCTGCTGACTTTGACTTAGAATTCTGTCAGACTACATCAGCAATATGTTCATAATATTTATCTTTCAGGAATTTGCATTTAAACTTTAAAAGGGATATCAAACCAACTGAGTTTGATCTGGCTTAAAGAATTTAATAAATTGATAAAAGTTGTTATTTAAAAAAAAAAATCTGACTTTCAAATAAATGTTAACTAGAACTTAAAGGGAGGTAATTTTAAAAAAATAATTGTTTTTTTGGTATTCAGGAAATTAATTGCATCACCAACCACATCACTGCCATGGTCAGGCAAAACAAAAAATCTTCACAAAATTGAAGACTAACCAAAGAACCAGTGTGTGTAGTTCTAAGGTTTATATTCTCTCTGCATTTTAATCAATAGGACGTCCTAAAAGTAACCAACGAACCACAACATTCTTTAACCTTAAATTTATTACATTAAAGGGACACTCAGCAATCTTAAAGTGTCAACGATGAGTTATGACATGAGAAACTGAGAGTCATGGCTCCTATGGTAGTATTTATCTACAATACATACCATCGATAAGAGTATATACAACCTTAAAGGGACACATGGCAATCTTGAAGTCTTTATCAAGTGTTTAAATTAGCCTCTCAATTTATTTACCCAGTATCATTTTGACTTTAAATCTGCTTGCGATATTTAAATATAATTTGAGTTTTCAACATTTCTTCGTTATTCTACCACAGGTTTGAATCAGCGTCTATCAATAAATTTGAATGACCCTGTTTGAATATATTATTGGCGACATGTAAGCAACAGTTAGTAATATGCAAAAACAATTTGCTTTTTACAATTTGTATAATTAATATTAATGATTCAGCAAATGCAATTGATGTAGAAAACGTAACGAGACGCCAACAGTAAAAAATCAAGATTCATCATTGCCTTATGTCCCTTAGGCTTTAAGAGCCATGATTATCACGGCTAGCGTTGAGTTTGCATCTTCATTTAGTAAACTAATTAAACAGCAAGGTTACACATTTTTCGATTTTGTCATTCAATCTTTGTTTGTTTCTTTCTCACATCAATCAAGGAGTTTTAAAAAATAATCAAGACTGGCATGTGTCCACTTAATAAACATTTTCAACAATAAATAAAATAAGAAATTGAACCTCCAACTTTCGAAGCTTTAATCTACCATTGGGAACAGTGAAGAAAATGTCTTCCTGTAGGATGACACTACCCGCACTACCACTGAGGTGAGCTGCGACTTTTTTCAGCTGTTCGAGATCCGATACCCGGGCCTTTATCTCTACGTTGGATGGCATTCTGGTCTACAAATAGCCAAACAAATACTCTTGATTCAACGGTTGTGGTATCTGAAATTAAAGAGAACTTGATAATTATGTACGAGGGGTTATTCAAAATTATGTAGACTTTTGCTACAAGTATTTATTATTAAATATTTTAACAATACAATTTAGACACAATATTAAGCGTGTTACCGCCTTTGTCCATTAAGCGATGGGAAAGCTTATATAAGAAGGATTTCATAACGGATATTTCGACAATGAAGCACGTTTAAAAACATTTTTTATTGAAAAACATGCGATAAACTGTTTAAAATTACCTAGTGTTTTAATTTAATAACATGCAAACTTTTTAAAACAAAATTAAAGTTTAATTATATACACCAGCCAACCCCGTTTTCACTTCTTGGAGAAGGTGTTGGATGGGGTATGAAAGCTAATACTCGGACTAAGAAATGAGCAATTATGGCATGCTGCACAGTAAATGGGCCAATTGAAAAAAACATGTTCAAGCTTAATTCTTAATTGTTATTACATGTTTACATGTATAATTTAATATACACGTCTTTAAGTTTGAAGAAATGTTATATTACAGATGTGCTTTAAATTTCATAAAAATCAGATTATCCCAAGTCGTAATTTTTTACATTCAAACTGTTGAAATTGACCATGATTTGCTTGTAATGAATTAGCATCACATTTTTAAGACCTCTTAAATGGCAATCTAAGCAATGATTTTGTACATTAAAAGCAATTGTTCTATACTGGCTCTAGAGATTTTTATAAGGAATATTTTTGTATAATACACATGAAATTTTAAAAAAAAAAAGTTTTTGTATGAAAGTTTGAACAAAAATACTACGGTACTGTTGTAATGTCAGACCTCTAAAATGTGCATACCATATTTTTATATTGGTACATAAACAATAATTTTATAAGCATTATTTATCACTGTGAATATATTTTTTATCCAAAAAAGAATAATCCTTTGAAATAGCAATGACTTTTCCCCTTGAAATGAAGGTTTTAAAGCGGGAAACAGTAGAAATTTAATGGTATTTTTTGTTTTGTGTCAAAAAACCTGTAATGTCCGTCCTCCCTGATTTTTTTCATAGTTTGAAGAAACAACAAAAATGGTTTTTAATCAAAAGGTATGCATAGACATACCATGATTAATATAAACAAGAGGTCAATGACCTCGAAGCTCTACTGATTGATTTTGATTCAGGAATTAGTCGCTACAAAAATTATTTCCGGCCGACCTGAAATTTTGCTAGGATCAATAAGACATCAAGACCATTATTCCTGTGAAGTTTCATGAAAATCCGTCGAGTAGTTTTAGAGGAGTAGTCGCTACAAGTTTTCATTATATAACTCTATGTAAACAAAGATGGCCGCTGACAGCCATGTTTAACATCGAATCAAAACCGTTTTTGACAAGGACCAACATCATGTCCTGCTGATCATTTTAGAAAAAGTCCCATATCAATATCACTTATAGTTTTCAAGAAGTAGTCGCTACAAACTTGTATTTTGAAAATCTATTTTTAGCCATGGTGGCCATCTTGAATTTCTGGCCGACCTAAAATTTTGCTAGGATCAATAAGACATCAAGAGCAACATTCCTGTGAAGTTTCATGAAAATCCGTCAAGTAGTTTCAGAGGAGTAATAACTACAAGTTTTCATTATATAATTCTATGTAAACAAAGATGGCCACTGGCAGTCATGTGTAACGTCGAATCAAAATAATGTTCGACTCGGATAACCATCATGTCATGCTGATCATTTTAGAAAAAGTCCAATATCAATATCACTTATAGTTTTCAAGAAGTAGTCGCTACAAACTTATTTTTTAAACATCTATTTTTAGCTGTTGCGGCCATCTTGAATTTCTGGCCGATCTGAAATTTTTCTAGAATCAATTAGACATTAAGAGCAACATTCCTGTAAAGTTTCATGAAAATCCGCCAAGTAGTTTCAGAGGAGTAGTCGCTACAAGTTTGTTTTTACTACATATAAACTCTTTGCAAACAAAGATGGCCGCTGGCAGCCATGTTTTAAAGTAGAATCAAAACGATTTTTGACAAGGACCAACATCATGTCATGCTGATCATTTTAGAAAAAGTCCCATATCAATATCACTTATATAGTTTTCAAGAAGTAGTCGCTACAAATTTGTATTTTGAATATTTTTTTTAGCCGTGGTGGCCATCTTGAATTTCCGGCCGACCTGAAATTTTGCTAGGATCAATTAGACATCAAGAGCAACATTCCTGTGAAGTTTCATGGAAATCCGTTTAGTAATTGCAGAGGAGTAGTATGTAAACAAAGATGCTCGCTGGCAGCCATGTTTTTTAAAAACCTATTTTCAGATTTGGCGGCCATCTTGGATTTCACATCAACATGAATTTTTACTAGGATCAACTAGACTTCATGGGCAACATTTCTGTCATGAATATCTATAGAGTAGTTCCAGAGGAGCAGTCGTTACAAATAAAAGTTTACGGACAGACGGATGGACGCCGCACCACGGCATAAGCTCTGCTGATCTCTGATCAGTCTAGCTAAAAATTGACTTGTCCCCAGCCAAATTTACTTGTCCCCGCACTTCATGTAAAAGTGATAAAAAAACAAGCTCCTTATAATTTTTCTGTTTTTTTTCAACTGACAGATATTGCCACATTTTTTTGTTTATTTTCTAGACTCGATCACCCAGCCGCATGTCCACCTTTTCTGAGCAGATTGCGTATATCTGGGTGACAAAGACTATTTATTTTTCAAGGTCAAGTTAGGTCATTGCCGGTGTCTGTAATATTTATAATGTTGTGAGAAAATATGGTTTAAAATACACCATCTACCGTCTACGCAAATGTCCGACATGAGATCGGCAGTTACCGTAAAATTGATTCGTTAAACAAAACTCGTAACTCAGCGATCCGAACTGCCTCAACTTTTTTTTTCAAAAATAATATTGGAAAGGAATAGACACCAACTTGGATACTTTTCGGTCATGTGGGTTCAATCACGTAGAACCAGCATGCTGCTCGTTATTCCGATGATCTACGAGAATGAGAGAGTTTGTTGTACTATTTGTACACAATTAATTACAAAATATTTTTATATTTAACTATAAAATTTAAACAAAAATATGTTTAAAATCAATCCATTTCCGATTTGTGTTACAGTTTACGCGGTATACTTTGCCGGGGCAAACAAACCAAACCCATCGAATCGACGTTTGTATCTTTGGAAAAACCTACGAGCAGTATTTCCGATGATATACGGAAATGAGCGAGTGCAGTCAGTTTTTCTCGTAATTACACGAGTCACGCCTCAACCAATGAAAACAAGAGAGTTTGTATTCATCATTTATAAGGTGCTCGACGATGTTTTGACACATTTTTTCACTCGCGATTTTCCATTTTTTTAAGATGTAAAATTAATTGTTTGATATAAAATTTAGTTGTCCGTTGGACAGGTCACCTGGGACAATTAACTTGTCCCCAATATAATCTGCATGCATCGGACAAGCGTACAACCGTTAATGTCAAACTCTGTTATATACATTGTCATAGTAACACATTAAAGGGAGAAATGGCAATCATGAAGTCTTTATCAAACATTAAACAAATTAGCCCCTCGATTTATTAATCCAGCATCATTATGACTAAATCTGCATGCATATATTTAAAAAACAATTTTCAACTTTTCTTTATTATTCTACCATAAGTTTGAATATATTAAACAACAGTTAGTAATATCATTTACTTTATACAATTCCTATAATTAATGTTTGCCAAAATTCAATTTGTGTAAAAAAAACTTTTAACACGACACCATGAGTTTTTAAACAAGAGGTCAATGACCTTGAAGCTCTACTGATTGATTTTGATTTCAGGAAGTAGTCGCTACAGACTTGTTTTTTGAAAATCTATTTTTAACCGTGGCGGCCATCTTGAATTTCCGGCCGACCTGAAATTTTGCTAGGATCAATTAGACATTAAGATCAACATTCCTGTGAAGTTTCATGAACATCTGTCAAGTAGTTTTAGAGAAGTAGGCGCTACAAGTTTTCATTATATAACTCTATGTAAACAAAGATGGCCGCTGGCAGCCATGTTTAACGTCAAATCAAAACGATTTTCGACAAGGACCAACATCATGTCATACTGATCATTTTAGAAAAAGTCCCATATCAATATTTTATTACAGTTTTGAAGAAGTAGTCGGTACAAACTTATTTATATTAAATCTATTTTTAGCTGTGGCAGCCATCTTGAATTTTCGGCCGACCTGAAATTTTTCTAGGATCAACTAGACATCAAGAGAAACATTCCTGTGAAGTTTCATGAACATCCGTCAAGTAGTTTCAGAGAAGTAGTCGCTACAAGTTTTTACTATATAACTCTATGTAACCAAAGATAGCCACTGGCAGCCATGATTAACGTCGAATCAAAATAATTTTCCACAAGGATCAACATCATGTCATGCTGATCATTTTAGAAAAAGTCCCATATCAATATCACTTATAGTTTTCAAGAAGTAGTCGCTACAAACTTATTTTTTAAAAATCTATTTTTAGCTGTGGCGGCCATCTTGAATTTCTGGCAGATCTGAAATTTTGCTAGGATCATTAAGACATCAAGAGCACCATTCTTGTAAAGTTTCATGACAATCCGCCAAGTAGTTTCAGAGGAGTAGTCGCTACAAGTTTTTACTATATAACTCTATGTAAACAAAGATGGCCGCTGGCAGCCATGTTTAACGTTGAATCAAAACGATTTTTGACAAGGATCAACATCATGTCATGCTGATCAATTTAGAAAAAGTCCCATATCAATATTACTTGTAGTTTTCAAGAAGTAGTCGCTACAAACTTGTATTTTAAAACTCTATTTTTAGCTTTGGCGGCCATCTTGGATTTCACATCAACATGAATTTTTGCTAGGATCAACTAGACTTTATGGGCAATATTTCTGTAAAGTTTCATGAATACCCATCCAGTAGTTTCAGAGGAGTTGTTGCTACAAATAAAGTTTACGGACAGACGGACGGACGACGCACCACGGCATAAGCTCTGCTGATCTCTGATCAGTCGAGCTAAAAATCAAGATTGCCATGTGTCCCTTTAACGCGAGAGCTGTGCAGTCCAAATTAACCTTCCTTTTTTTTAACCTCTGACAGCTGAGCCGAAGCCTCAAGTGAGCTATTGTGATCACTTTTCGTCCGTCTGTCAACAATTGCTTCAAACGACATCACGGTAACCGCTTGTTCAATTTGGACCAAACTTGGTCAATGGCTATTGAATTTGTAAAAATTTGGTCAACATGACATATCCAAGATGGCCGCCGTTTCCATCAACGATCAAACCTTAAAAAATCTTCTTCTCAAGAACCACTTAACAGATTTCGGCAGTTTTTCTTTATTTATGTTCAGTACTATCATTATCAGTTTTTTTCAAATGAAGTTTACATCTACAAAGGGCACGAAAATTCCACTCGTCCGCTCGCCATGACGAGTGCTCATTGATGCAGGACGAAAAATTCAGATAAATTCTTTAACAATTTATCTGTATCTGTATGGTTACGAAGTAGGACCAATACTGGTATATAACTTTGGAAAGAGTGCGCGAGCTTAGTAACAGTTAGAAAGGGACTATTTGAATCCCTCAACTGTTTGGGCGCTGATAGTGTTCTCGTCCAGGTGGTTCCACTTTATCACTGTTTTTACGAAGAATGAGTTCCTGTATTGATCAGTGTTGGCATTATCTTAGATATTAGTTATCTATCACAAAGCACTTTGAATTGTTTGTTACTTGTCGCTCAGTAATGTTTTTAGTTTCAAAATCTGAGAATTTCTTAGCTTTTATAAGTCTTTTAGGTCTTTGACGGACTAAAAAATCATATGTGTCTATTGCCGGTACCATACCCCCCACTATCTTGTATTTAAAGACATTTTCTGTAGTTTTTTCTACATAACAGATTTTCTTTAAACTGTTTGTACAGTAAGTCTGTTATATATATTGACAGAAAAGGCAAAAATAATGGTAGGTCACCACGCTTGGTAAAATTTTAAAAATAATTTGTAATGCCACCGTCATGTCAATCTGTCCAAAAAGTTGAACAAGTCCATAAAATAGCTAAATAAGATATTTTTGAAGTCTAATCATTTATTCATTGGTCACAATTCTGCTAAAATTGAAATAAAGTAAAGAACATTTAATTACAATAACATTCAAAGCTCATTTTTACGTAAAACCTATATTTTTTTTACAAAATCTGTTGAGACCATTACCACAATTTATGCACAAATTAGCCCATATTGATTCAATTTCCTTTTTTTTTTGTATGTTCCCAATAACAGATTTTTTTTTAACTTTCTAAGCACATAATTCAACATATATAAAAACAAAATGTGCAATAAAAATGATAGGTTCCCATGCTTGTTTAGAAAAAGAATTTGAAACCCTACCCCTATGCTAAAAGGCCAAGTTTTGTATGAAATTATATAGAAATGGTATATTTTCCTTTTTTTTTATGTTCCTAATTACAGAATTTGTATAAACTTCCTAGGCACTTATTTGAACATATATTTAGACTATATATTCAATTAAATTGATAGGTCACCATGCATATTGAGATTTACTATTGGTTTTTGGAACTGTACCATTATGCTTAAATTTTTTATTTTTTTTGGAATTTTTACAAAATGCTATATTTTTCCTATTTTATGTATCTAATAATTAGAGATTAATACATGAGTGATGTGTTATTGCCCCTCATATCGGCCCGAAGGCTTTAGCCTGAGGGCCGATATTGGTCGAGGGCCGATATGACGGGCAATAACGCATCACCCATGTTTTATCTTTTTATCATATGTATACGCATTTTCTCATATATATATACGCATTTTCTCTTTATTAAACCGTTACAATGTTATTTTTTATCATATATATAATGTGAATTAAATTAATTTCAGTTGAACCGATGAGCCAAATCACACATTTCCAAATAGATATACAGTAGGCCTAGATTTTTACGTTTTCTGAAAAAAAAATGTTTCTAGTGGCGTAGCTGCTTTTAGGCACTGCAAACACCGACCGAAAACCTTTTTCCTGATATTGATAGGCTATGCTCTTTTTATCCCCAAAAGTGTCTTCTAAAACTCGTCAAGAGTGCACCATTTTACCAGCGGGAAAAGGTTTATATATCAGTTATTCTTAATGATTAAGCTTTTTAAAATAATATGACATAGATCTACTGTACACATAATCAAGCGTTACGATTGTTATATTAAGATAAAGTGTTTACCTTTACTGAGTATCTGTTTAAATCTGCTGTTTATTTACATTCGTTGTGACGTTACAGTATGGTTTAAAAAAGTGACGTCATGTAACATTCGTTACGTCATCGTAAACAGGAAAGAAAATCAGGGGCGCAGCCAGGTGGAAGGTCGGAAGCCGGTACCGTTCCATTTTTTTCCCTTATATATATTTCTATAGAAAGCAATCGCCAATACTCGTAACGATCATGTGACCGGTTATTGGCCCGGTCAGGTGACCGGGCCAATATGGATATGCCAATATGGATATGCATTTTCGGCCCGGTCACATGACCTAAATTTGTTGTATCTGACCGCATTTCTGATACGGCTCATTTTTCGAGAGCTTTATTGTAGGGTAATTTTGTGCATATTGCGGGCCAAAAATGCGTATATATATGATAATAGGCCTTTATTTAAATAAAGACAATAAAAAAATAATTCAAAAAAAATAATTCAATAAAACAAAAACAAGAGGCCCAAGAGGGCCTGTGGACGCTCTACTGGCTAAAACAGCTCTTATAGATTTAGATAGATATAGCTAGATATAGCTCTCTTCTCCTATAGATTTAACAAAGGAAAATACAATATAGCATTTTTCAACAAATCAAGGGCCATAACTCTGTTATTACTAACAAGATCTAGCTGGTTTTCGAATTGTCCAAGATTTCATTGATATACTGCACTTTGCACAACTAGACATCATACGGAGGCTTCCTGCCAAATTTCGTAGAAATCCAACAAGCCGTTTAAGAGGAGTAGCGCCGACAAGAAATTTAAAATAAAAATGTCAAAGGGCCATAACTCAGTCAAAAATCAGCGAACTGGAACAAAAGCGTGATATGCACAACTAGACATCTTACCGATGCTTCCTGCCAAGTTTCGTCGAAATTCAACAAGGCATATGATAAATTTAAGATGAGTAGCGCCGACATGAAATTTTAAAGTAAGTGTCAAGTAATTAAAAAAAAAAATTGAAAAATAAATAAAATTCAAATCTATCAAAAAAAAAAAAAAAAAAATCGAAACAAAATAAAATAAAAAAAAAATTGAAAAAAAAAAAAAATCAAATTAAAAAGAAAAACATTTATTTTTTATTTTTTTTAAACTGTTACCCCCGGGGCGCGTCCAAATTTGACACCAGGGTCACTATTTGAACAAACTTGGTAGAGGACCATAAGCTGATGCTACATGTAATACATGAGAGCTCTGTGCCATGTGGTTCCAGAGAAGAAGAATTTTTTCATTTTTTTCCTATACAAGCCTAAGTAAAACTGTGACCCCCAGGGTGGGGCCAAATGTGACCAAACCCCCAGGGTGGGGCCAAATGTGACCAATGGGTCACCATTTGAACAAACTTGGTAGAAGACCATAAGCTTATAGCAAATGTAAAATATTAAACCTCTGGCTCTTGCAGTTTCAGAGAAGAAGATTTTTTCAGTTTTTTTCCTATACATGTCTATGTAAAACATGTGACCCTTGGGCCGGGGCCAAATGTGACCCAATGGTCACCATTTGAACAAACTTGGTAAAGGACCATAAGCTTATAGCAACAGCAAAATATTAAACCTCTGGCTCTTGCAGTTTCAGAGAAGAAGATTTTTTAAGTTTTTTCCTATACATGTCTATGTAAAACATGTGACCCTTGGGGCGGGGCCAAATGTGACCCCCGGGTCACCATTTGAACAAACTTAGTAGAGGACCATAAGCTGATGCTACATGTAATACATGAGAGCTCTGTGCCATGTGGTTCCTGACAAGAATTTTTTTTTCAGTTTTTCCCTATACAAGCCTATGTAAAACTGTGACCCCAGGGGTGGGGCCAAATGTGACCCCTGGGTCACCATTTGAACAAACTTGGTAGAGGACCACAAGCTTATAGCAAATGCAAATTATTAAACCTCTGGCTCTTGCAGTTTCAGAGAAGAAGATTTTTTAAGTTTTTCCCTATACATGTCTATGTAAAGCATGTGACCCTTGGGGCGGGGCCAAATGTGACCCGAGGGTCACCATTTGAACAAACTTGGTAAAGGACCATAAGCTTATAGTAAATGCAAAATATCAAACCTCTGGCTGTTGTAGTTTCCGAGAAGACTTAAAAAAAAAATCCCATATAAGTCTATGTAAAACTGTGACCCCCGGGGCGGGGACAAATTTGACCCCAGAGTCACCATTTGAACAAACTTAGTGGAGGACCATAAGCTGATGCTACATGTAATACATGAGAGCTATGTGCCTTGTGGTTTTAGAGAAGAAGATTTTTTAAAGTTTTTTTCTATATGTCTATATGAAAAACATGCAAAACCTCAATATACAAACTTTGGACCCCCGGGGCACGGCCATTTTTGACCCCGGGGACTTTATTTGAACAAACTTGACAGTCTAGGCATTGGCGATCATTTTAAAAGAAAAACTTTTGAAATCTGTCCAGCGGTTCTGGAGAAGAAGATTTTTTTAAGGTTTCGATCATATATGGTAATGGCAGCCATCTTGGATGTAGCGCAGATCTAATTTTAACAAATCTAAAAAGCATTCATCTCAGGATCATCCATGTGAATTTTGGTCAAAATTAGCCGAGCGGTTTCTGAGGAGAAGTCGTTTGAAGAAAAGTTAACGATCGACGGACGGACGACGGACAACACACCATCCCATAAGCTCTTCTGGCCCTTGGAAGGTTGAATTCACGCCTATGCTGGAGTGTCGATAGGTCGAGATCTTGCAGCATTCTTGTCATGCAGCCATCATCTCGCCACTTATAATCCTTTTGGATGAACCTAGCAGCTTGGCGTTGAATTTTTTATCATTTTGACTATTCAATTATTATGTAGGACGAGTAACTCAGAAACAAATTGTCTTTCCCTGCTACATCCACAGGTACTCGGGGAGTAGCTTAGACTTACACTTAAATACTAATCAAACATTAAAAACACAAATTTAAACAAAAAAAAAAAAAGAATAAAATAATTATATACTATACAGTTCAGTACAGTACTAGATCTATATAGTATAGTAATATAATTTTTTTTTTTTTTTTTTTTTTTTTTTTAAATTTGTGTTTTTAATGTTTGATTAGTATTTAAATGATGTTTTCAACATAGATTTTTTTTATAGAATTTTTTTTTCTAAAAAATTCAAGTGTAAGTCTAAGCTACTCCCCAAATACCTGTGGCTACATCTACATCTATAGTGTACGTTAATTTGACAACCATTCAACGGAAAACGACTTTGAATCGCGGTTATTTATAATGTGAGCACAAGATAAAATAAAGACTTAAGAGAAGCAAGTCCCTGGGGTCAACAATGACTGCAACCCGTGGGTACAAAGTTAGCAAATAGAGATTTTGCATAGACTTACTTAGGGAAATACTTTAAAGAATCTTCATCTCTGAAACAACAACGCATATATTTCATGTAGCAAAATGATGCTATAAAATTCAAAATTACCACCAGGGCTATTAGCCAATCACAGCACAGCCACTGGCACAGCTGAGCTAAGACTAAGAGAGTTTTTTTCTGCAATATCAGCACTGTATGTACAGTTCAGTTGCTGTCCATGTGGATACATACAAATTAACCTTCTTTAAATCGAAGAATGTCTATTTTCCGCGTCGGTTTTCAAAAGTAAAATGCGGTTGTTGTTTTTTTCGTGTTTAAGGGGAAGTTACTCTTTTTGACTCTTTTTAAAAGACACGTTCAAAACACGGATCCCCGTAGTTTTGATAATTGTCGCACTAAATCGCCGCCATTTACTATTTTATCGACACTGAAAAGTCAATCATCAGCATGGCGTTTGCGGTTTAACTCTTACTGGACCTAGACCACCATTATTCATTTACATAGGCCTGATAATAAATAGACGGCTCTGTATGGAAACCAGAACACTGGTCGGTTTTCAGAGAGACTGTTAGGACCGGTGACGGGTCGTTTCGCACATCGGTTGTTTCGCGGATAGTCGTTTCGCCCATCATATAGTTAGTCGTTTCGCCCACCTTATATATATATAGTGATGAATAATTACTTATGCAAATACTTATTTGGAGTTAGAACTATTGTATTTTAGGATTAGAAATCATTTTTAATGTATCAAGTATTGAATTTCGTGTCTAGAAGAATATATGAACTTGCGTTTTCTATGTAAAAAAACATTAAAACACTTTGAATGAATCAAATAATTATTTTTGCAGTATTAAATCTTTATTTGTTATAAAATCAATCATTTCTATTTATGATGACTACATGCAAGCCTCTCGAAGGAAAAAGCATAAACTTTCATAATTAATAATTACTGTTTGTCATTCACTTTGAATTAAAAAATAATTACAAATAATTAGAATACAGTTGTGTTTATTGTTTATATTCCCTATTACCTTTACCCGTATTTCAAATATATCTACAGTATCAAACAGCATTCAAGTCTAGAGAAAATATAGATGTATAACATGTTAAAGGGACACATCTTGAAGATTGTATCAAGCATTCAACTTAGCATGTCAACGTATTAATCTAGGATCATTTTTACTTTAAATGTGCTTGCAAATAATTAAATAACAATGTATTGTTTTTACTTTTAATATTTAAGATTGAACAAATGCAAGTTCTATAGAACAACTAACGGGACGCGCGAATTTTTAATAAAACGATTTTGCTGCGTGTTTCTTTATTAAAATGTTTACTCATTTATTTTCTAAATATTTTGCACATATATTTTCTGATAAATACTGTTTGTCGTTCATTTCTCTCATTTGTCCTGTATGTAATATCTCTCATCTGTCCTGTATGTTATATCTCTCATCTGTCCTGTTTGTAATATCTCTAATTTGTCCTGTATGTAATATCTCTCATCTGTCCTGTATGTAATATCTCTCATATATCCTGTATGTAATATCTCTCATCTGTCCTGTATGTAATATCTCTCATCTGTGCTGTATGTAATATCTCTCATCTGTCCCGTATGTAATATCTCTCATCTGTCCCGTATGTAATATCTCTCATCTATCCTGTATATTAAATGAAAATAAAAAAAATATATAAAAAAAGTGTCCAAAGATGTGCACAAACGCACCACGAAAACAAACAACAAAATATATATATATAAAAAGATGTGTCAAAAGATGTGAACAATTGCACCAAAAAAAAAATGAAAAGAAAGAGACATGCACACAAAAAGAGAAAAAAAAATGTATATTTTGAAAATGTTGAAATGTACTGTAAACATTACGCAAGAATTTGAAAACGTCAGCAATGAAATAGATGAAATCCTTGTTACACCTCCTCGTTGGAACTAACCGGAAACAACCTATTTTTATTCATTCAATTATGAATAAAATATGTTGGCCGACGTAACAATAAAAACATATATAATATGCGCTAATAAAAACACACGCAAAAAAAGACAACACTACAATATATTATACAATCCTACAATGTAATCAATCAATCAGTTTTATTCAGGCTAAAATCATATATATATAAAATATATATATATATATATATATATAAAATATATATATATTCAGGGGCGTACCCATGGATTTTTATTGGTACGGCCAAATATATGATGAACGGCGTAAGCCACGAGTGGCTATTTTTTTGCAACATCCCAAATCATGCTTTCTTGTGTATATTTCAGGCCATTGGAGACTGAGTTTCAAACAAATTGTTCACTTGACTGTCTCTGTCTGTTTGTTTGAAGATACCCGTGTGGTTGCCGGGGGCCCCCGTTTGGTCACGGGGCAAAGAATAGGGCCACTGCAGATCCCTTTGGAGGGGTAGGCAGAGGGGTAGAATCCCCCCAAAATCATGTTCATTTTATCATTTTTTGTTCATGTTCACCAAAGTTTTCTGTTGTCACCCGATCTCTTCCGACTCGACCTTCACCTCGTTAGGAAAACATTTCGTGAGCGTCTGGATAAAAAACTAATCAAGGAAATTTCTTTCTGTTTTCGGTAGATGTTACAGTGATTCAAGCCAAGTATAAATAACCTAAAGTTATGCAAATTGTTCACATTTAGACCTGTAATTTGAATGAGAACCGATGCCTATGTGTATAATTAGCACTTACGCACGTTCCAACCTTTAATATAAATATTCAAAATATAAACTAAAAGATTTTTTCTCGGCTATTTATAGTGGAACTATCTTAATTTGACAACACAACATGTATTTGAGGGAGGGAGGGAGAGGGGGGTGGAGGGGGGTGGGTCCCACTATGATACGGTTGCCTGTGTTTCGTACTCGTTGGATTGGGCCCATCTTTTTTGAGGTTTTTCTATTCTTTTTTAAAAAAATATTCTCCAACGACCAGTCTCTTTAGGATAATGTTCTTTCTTATACTGCACACAATCAATTTCTGATTATCAATGCAGCCTCGAGAATGCTTTAAGGGTCAAAGTATGCTTGGATTAAAAATTATGGTGAGATCTTAAATGCAATGTGTGTGGCTCTCCCTGCACACAGTGTCGAAAGCTTTACATCCTGCCAAAAGATAGCTCATACTTTTGCTGATAGGGTCACAGGGAATCCAGAGCGCTTGATCCAAAAAAAAAAAAATCCTTTATATAATATATTGAATAAGGTTGAATCGAGCTGTATAGGCCTATGGGAAGAGTTTACCACAGCTGTGGACTACAGCCAACGTTTACTATTTTACCCGTTTTTCACTCCATGTCGATAGTACACGCACTTAAAACTATTTATCCGTGTAACGAGTACTAATGATGCTATCTGACTATATGTTCACCTCGTTATATCGCGTACACAAACCGAACAAAATATGAAGCACAAGAATAACCAATGTTGACAGTGTTGAAAATGCCGGAAGTGGAAATTCAAAAGGCAAAATAATACACGCTTTCTGATTGGCTGAACAATGATTGTCGTTAAATATGAGCCAATCAGAAAGCGTGTATTATTTTGCCTTTTGAAATTCCTCTTCCGGCATTTTCAACACTGTCAACATTGGTTATTCTTGTGCTTCATACATTTGTCATATTTTGTTCAGTTTGTGGTTTGTGTACGCGATATCACGAGGTGAACATATAGTCAGATAGCATCATATGTATTTCCGCTACACAGATAATTTATCTGTGTAGCGGAAATACTAATGATGCTATCTGACTATTAAATAGTTTTAAGTGCGTGTACTATCGACACGGAGTGAAAAACGGGTAAAATAGTAAACGTTGGCTGTAGTCCACAGCTGTGGTAAACTCTTCCCATAGGCCTATACAGCTTGATTCAACCCTATTCAATATATTATATAAAGGATTTTTTTTTTTGGATCAAGCGCTTTGGATTCCCTGTGGATGGGGTCATTGTCGTACTGGTTACTACAGAAAGGCAACCGGGTTAACGTACCCGAAAATTATCGAAATCCAGAAAGGCCCGAAAATTAACATAAATGTACCCGAGACAAAATCTCGCGAGAATACAATGTCGTAAAATGCGTCAGTAATGCGTTCTGTTACTTCACGGAAACGAAACTTTCATTAACGATTCACTTTTTTAAAAGTTTAGCTTACATATTTATAATGTATTTATGGCGCCAATTTATATTTTGAAAAACAATATTTTTGATATCCTTTTTTTGATGATTCGATTATCAGAATTCTCAATCAAATTTGGTGCCCAATTTGCGTGTGTGTTTTTCCGGTGGGGGCTTCGGAAATAAAAGTACAGGGATTCCTTCATTAAACTATTCTTGTTTCATTTAACCCCGCGCAAAAAAGTATACAAATTTTATACACAGCTCGTCATTCAAGAATAGTTTAATGAAGGAATCCCTGTACTTTTATTTCCGAAGCCCCCACCGGAAAACACACACGCAAATTGCGCCAAATTTGATTGAGAATTCTGATAATCGAATCATCAAAAAAGGGATATCAAAAATATTGTTTTTCAAAATATTAATTGCCGCCATTAAATACATTATAAATATGTAAGCTAAACTTTTAAAAAAGTGAATCGTTAATGAACGTTTCGTTTCCGTGTGTGTGTGTGTGTGTAGTTCTAAGGTTTATAGTCCGTCCGCCAACGAACACGTCAAGGTAAACCTGACGCGATGGGCACAATAGAGTCTGGACTTTTATCTGTGTGTTGGTGTGTGATGTGTGATGATATGTCTACTTGAAGCAGCGAACTCAATGGTTTCTTTATAGTGCTGCCACACTGGAATACCACGCCGTAGTAGACATGATACCCCCACCCACCCAGTCACATTATTCTGACACTGGTCAATCAGTCGTAGCACTACCCATTATTTGCTCGTCAGGCAAGGGTTACAAGTGACTACTCCATTTTTAAAGTCTTTGGTATGACGCGGTCAGGGGACTCGAACCCACGACCTCCCGAATGCAAGGCAGACGCTATAACCACTACACCACAATGCTTCGGTGTTTTTTGTTTCGTTTCCGTGAAGTAACAGAACGCATTTTACGACATTATACTCTCGCGAGATTTTGTCTCGGGTACATTTATGTTAATTTGAGGGCCTTTCTGGATTTCGATAATTTTCGGGTACATTTCTGTATACATAAATGTAACCCAGTTGCCTTTCTGTAGTAACCAGGACGACAATGACCCCATCAGCAAAAGTTTGAGCTATCTTTTGGACGGGATGTAAAGCTTTCGGCACTGTGTGCAGGGAGAGCCACGCACATTGCATGCAAGATCTCACTTTTTTGCGCGGGGTTTGATGATTTACAACTTCCGGTTTTATGACAATACGTTCTAGATTTTATTACTAACTACGGCAGCCTAAATATGTTTTTAAGAACAATAGTGCAATAGTTAATGATAAACAATATTATTTAAGTAGTTGTTTATCAAGTTCTAAATTGTTTTAATTCCGCCAATGAGATCTTGTTTGTCCGGGTACGTTTCTGTATATTTGGGGACCGTTCTGGATTCAAAGATGTTCGGGTACGTTTCTGTATACATAGATGTATCCCGGGTACCTTTCTGTAGTACACGGAACGACAATGACCCCATCAGCCATACTTTCGCAGTACCTAAAGTCCTGAGTCAAGTGACGGCAAACAAACAATCGTTAATTCTGGCCCCAGCTATTTTTATATCCATCTTGATTTGAGCTTCAACTAGCGCTTCTAGTAGCTATAGCGCTTAAATCGTATAACCATTAAACATTTTTGTACATAACGCGCAGGATTGAAAGGGTGGGTTATCAATCTGTTTTGCAGCAACATTGTTTAAGCAGCCATAACCCAACTGGAAGCTGAAGTATGAAAACATGTGGAAAGAGTAAAATACTAAAGAATCAAATGATTGTTCTCTTAAAGGTCCTTATTCTCTTTCAGGACGATGTCAAATGGATTGATGGCGGAAATCAATATGAATGGAAATTTCCCTTCAAGAACACAAGTCTCTGCAAACTTATAACTGGTAATGTAATAATTAAAGGTATTAAAGCTAGCTCTGTGGAGGGCAACATGTACAGTACGGATCACGCGATGCATTTTACTCGATTCGCCGAGTTTGTCCCTATCGAGTGCCGAGCGAATCTACGCCAAGTCAGTGTTTGGATTTGGCGAATCCAAGTGGCAAAAGTACACAGAGTCACTCGGAGTGATCACACTCCGAGTCACTCCGCATAGAATCCAATTAACCATGAGTGCACACCTTTGGCGATTTATTTTTGGGAACAAATCTAAATTTTCCGACAACTTTAACTTGTCCGACATCGCGCTTGAAAAAGAATCAATCCGCAGAGTGCATCTTTTCCGTGCAAAGTTGACATGACTGATAAATAGAATGAAAACATAAAAAGTCATTTCGAAAAAAATATGGATTTCAAACTTTTATTGCATTTAATCAAACGTTTTCTCCGTTTCTGTTGTCAAAAAATCAGTTCTCTTGCGACCGACATAAATAATTTGGATACCCATAATCCCTAGCGATGTAGGTACCTTTTAGAAAGGCGGCACTAAGAACTGGTTTAATGACCCGGAATTCTTTACAATTTGTTTGATTATCTTTACTAAAAAAACTCATCGATATAATAATAATCAACAGCAGAATCGTAAATCATTTTACAAACACCGATTAAATAAAAATTGTAATTTCCAGTATAGTAATTACTAATTGTATTTTATGTTCAGTCGCCATTTATAGGAACCGCCATATAATTATCGTGTCAGACATTATCCGGGCATTCGAATTTTCAAAAAACAAAAATAAAAAATGTTCTTCTGCCTTTTTTAAAAGTTATTGAATAATTATGCATTAGGATAACTGCAGTAATAAAATGTTGCACCTTTCACCTGTGCAATTTCGACTCGGCGAACTCCGAGTTTGTATATGCGAAGTATCGTGGCATTATCATGCGAGAAGTATCACGGCGTAAGTTTGCCGAGAGCCGATTCCCACGCAGAGTAGTTTTATCACACAAACTCCGCGTAATTACGCGATTTGTAAATTCCTCACTCGGCGTGAAATGGTTGTACGCCGTGGCCTTTTGATATATTAAATGTGTAAATAAACAGAAACTTTCCTTTTCAGTAAATGTGTTCATATATATCTTTCTTTCCTTTTCAGACAGTGTCCTGGCTTCCCACCAAGTGGTGGAGACCTTTGTGGAGGATGAAATTAAAAGGTTTTTAAAATATGCCCAGGAAAGGACTGGAGGTGGAGGAAGAAATAAACGAGACAATTTTTTTTAACTCAATGGCCTGGTGACTATCACGAGAAAATTCAAGGACAAAGGACAATATAACTATTCCGGCGGAAGGATTTGTGTATGGTGGCAAAACCACTTGACTTTTTGATTGGATTCATGGGGAAAAAACTGGAAAAAAAACGATCGAATGAGAATAATTTTATTGGCCTGGTGACTATCGCAAGAAAATTCAAGGACCAAGGACAATATAACTATTCCGGCGGAAGGATTTGTGTATGGCGGCGAAACCACTTGACTTTTTGATTGCATTCATGGAAAAAAACTGGAAAAAAAGACGATCGAATGAGATAACTTAATATTTAACGGATTTTATTCAACTAAGGTGCACATACCCCTCCAAAGTGTTAGTAGTGAAATGTTTTTATTACATTTCTACGTCTGAAAGATTGGGATTTTTCAGTTAAAGAATATTCATATTCTCTAAATATTTACTCCGAACACAAAAATAACTGTGATGTTGAAATATGCGGTCAATAAAGTGTTGTTGACGTAGACTCTATCCACCCTTAACGTTCAATAAAACAAATAATTTAGGTTAGAATTATACACAAATGGATTTGAAATGTAATAAATTGATTATTTAACTGCTGGGCTCGATTTATATAGGGAAATCCTTCACTTGATGGTGGTCATGTTTGTTCCATTTTAAAGGAATAGTTACAACACTACCATCTCATGACGGATTTCCCTATAAATGATCGCAGCAGTTAAATAATCTCTATATATCCATTATAGCTTTCATAAATTTTGCCATTTATGCATTTTGACCATTATGTGCTATTTGTGCAGGCGATTGTTGTCACGTGATCACTGTATATTGTTATTGTCACATGATCGAAATGTAGACTTATTGTCACGTGGTCGCTGTGGAGATTGTTAGTCATGTGGTCGCTGTGGAAATTGTTATTGTCACATGTTCGCTGTATATACTGTTATTGCCACGTGGTAGCTGTGGAGATTGTTATTGTCATATGATCGTTGTATAAACTGTGGTCGCTGTGGAGATTGTTATTGTCACGTGGTCGCTGTGGAGGTTGTTAGTGTCACATGATCGCTGTATAGACTGTTATTGTCACGTGGTCGCTGTGGAGATTGTTATTGTCACGTGGTCGCTGTGGAGATTGTTATTGTCACATGATCGCTGTATAGAGTAGACTGTTATTGTCACGTGGTCGCTGTGGATATTGTTATTGTCATGTGGTCGCTGTGGAGATTGTTTTTGTCCGTGGTCGCTGTGGAGATTGTTATTGTCACGTGGTCGCTGTGGAGTTTGTTATTGTCACGTGGTCGCCGTGGAGATTATTATTGTCACATAATCGCTGTATAGACTTATTGTCACGTGTTCGCTGTGGAGATTATTATTTCACATGATTGCTGTATAGACTGTTATTGTCATGTGGTCGATGTGGAGATTGTTATTGTCATGTGGTCGCTGTGGAGATTGTTATTGTCACATGATTGCTGTTAAGACTGTTATTGTCACGTGGTCGCTGTGGAGATTGTTATTGTCACATGATCGCTGTATAGACTGTTATTGTACTGTGGACGCTGTGGAGATTGTTATTGTCACGTGGTCGCTGTGGAGATTATTATTGTCACATGATCACTGTATAGACTTAGGCCTAAAAAAACAACATTTGTGTTTCTGGTTTCACCCTGTCAAAAAGTTAGGGTAGGTAGGTAGGAAAACGTTGTTTTTTTAGATATTTTTTTTATATATATTGTTTGCATATTTTATGCCATTTTTGTACTAAGGCAACTTTTTGATAACCTTTGCAATCCAGATTAGATGCTTAACAACTCTGGCTAATAAAATTATCATTTGAATATTAAACAAACAATTTTTTTTTTTTAATTTTAATTTTTTTTTTTTTTTTTTCGCTAAAAATATTTAGGGTCGGCGGTGATAAAGTAGGGTCGGTCGGGAAACCGGAAACACACATGTTTTTTTATTAGGCCTTATTGTCACGTGGTCGCTGTGGAGATTGTTATTGTCACATGATTGCTGTATATACTGTTATTGTCACATGGTCGCTGTGGAGATTGTTATTGTTATGTGGTCGCTGTGGAGACTGTTATTGTCACATGGTCGCTGTGGAGATTGTTATTGTCACATGGTCGCTGTGGAGATTGGTATTGTCACATGGTCGCTGTGGAGATTGTTATTGTCACATGATTGCTGTATATACTGTTATTGTCACATGGTCGCTGTGGAGATTGTTATTGTCACATGATTGCTGTATATACTGTTATTGTCACATGGTCGCTGTGGAGATTGTTATTGTCACATGGTCGCTGTGGAGATTGTTATTGTCATGTGATTGCGGTGTAGATTATAATTGTCACTTGATCGGGAGTTCGACAATTTATAAATAGCTAGACTTGTTTTGTTGACATTATTACAGAAATATTTTTTAACAGTTGCTTTCGTTAATATAGAGATTGAATTTTTTTTTATTATTAAAGGTGATTGATTCGATTTATAGTGAGGTATTATCTTAAACCCCAATATTTTACATTAAATAAAACCCTTACCCTTCTATGAATGCATAACGGACTGTCCTTTTGTTAAATTTGGACCTTTCCATTTATGATACAAAGGGTTGTTTTGGAGAAATGACTGATGAGCAGCCAGAAAGTGTACACCCTGATCAGCCTGCGAGTTCTGAGTTCACACTGCATGCAAAGGCTATTGTGGTCATAGCATGAACAGTATATCAAAGGACTATATGGTCGAGCATTTGTACATTTTCTTTCCAGCAGAAAAGTATTTGTTAGAAAATTTTATTTTGTTTTTGCTCGCCACGACTAATTTAAGTCATAGTTATTTGATTATTAGCAGTCTGATAATTTTAGCTGTACTTGCTGTAGGTCTTTGCGAGGGGCTCTATTGTAATGAAAGCTCGGACGAGTTCAAAACCCAGCTTGATTGGAAAGTCAGGGTTTTCCTGAAATTGTCCGGAGTGAATATAGCTTGTCAATATGACCATATGGTGCTAAACATAATTGCTAGCATTACATACCACATCAACATTAATCCAACTATAATTCAACGCTGTTTTAGCGTTCGGTCTTCAACGTTGTTTCAACGTTTGGTTTTCAACGTTAGAATTTCAACGTTGATTCATCGTCAGAATTTCAACGTCCATTCAACTTTCAAATCCAACTATAAATCAACTTTGATTCAACATTGGTACCTGACGTTGATTCAACGTTGTTGTGCCCGCTGGGCTACTACTATTAATATTACATTATGGCAAGACATTCTTCCTTTATGCTTATATGGTTGCTAATTGAGAAAGCTCTGAAATTAATTGTTTACTTAGTTGTTTTATGAGCTAATTTCTTTACTGAAGTTAATGTTTCACCTGATTCGTGCATATATATTCATCTGTATGTCTTATATAAGAGCAGTGATAATTTGCAAAGTGGAAGTGAGAACTCATGCTAATTTAAATTTCTTTCAGCTGATCAAATTAAGGATAATTCCTGCTGATTATGTCTGACAGTTGCACAACATTGAAGTTTACATCAGGACAATGATTAATTTGATTTCTTATCACATAATGGTAAGTAAAATGGTTGTTGAAATAATCTTTTGTATGTACTTAAAAAAAACTTGTATGGTAAGATGTGAACTTAAGGTGTTGGTAACATAATAGATGACTATATGATGTAATTTGATGAATTTGCTATTTTATGACAGTGGTTATATTACTCATAATATATGTTCCTTAGATACTTTATACCATACCAAACTATAAATTATTAGAACTCAAAACATTATGCCAAAAGTGTAATAGCATGACAGTTTAACAATTACAAATAATACTTTAAAGCTGTATATTTATACATTTTGAATGCCTTATTAACACAAATATTATAAATTTATAAACAACTATTAACATAAAAATATTTACATTAACTTTCAGGGTTTGAGATCTAGACAACAGTCTTCAAGTTGAATGGAAGAATGGACAGTGACAATGGATTTACCATTGGATGCAAAATTGTTCATTATTATGTTTCACAATATATTTTTTCCACTAATGCTGTAACAGTCAAAATGAGCTGTAGAGATAGGCTTGTGAATGTCTAAAGTAAAAGGGACATAGAAGGATAAGACATTATTTTGAAGCAATTTTTAATGGTAATGTCTGCCAGTAGGTTGTGTTCAGTTTTTTAATTGTCTTAACTGTTACTTTATTTTTTTATTATAATACGAATGTACTGGGAACTTGGTAAACATGGAGAAAATAAAACAAGACACGCAGCTCGGATCAGAGGGGTTTATATCACTGAGGCCCTAGGGTTAGGGTTAGGGTTAGGTTTTTTGGGGGATCTGTGGAACATGGCCATTTACTTTTAGGGATCTGGGGAACATTGCCACTTACTTTAAGGGATCCAGGGATCAAAGGCAAACTTTTAGGGATCTAGGGAACAGTGACTAAAAAAAAAATTAAAAAAAATGTGGAGGTGTCAACATAGCTATATGTGTAAGAATTGACCAAAACAACACAGAAATATGTAAAAAAAAAAAAAAAGACTTCCGAGAGGTGGTGGGGGTGGGTTGGGGATGGGGGGATGGTAACATAGATATGTGTAAGAAGTGGCCAAAATAACACATAAATATGTAAAAGTAATTAAAAATATGCGTTTCAAGTGAGGGAGTGGGGAGGTGGGGGTGGAGGCGCGGTGGGGTGATGGGGGGCAACATAGCTATGTGTAAGAAGGGACCATAAATAACACTGAAATGTAAAATAAAACTATTTAAAGCTATATGTGTAAGAATTGACATAAAAATATGTAAAAAAAAAAAAGGCGTGGGGGTAAGGGGTTAGTGGCGGTGGGGGGCGTGGAGTAAAGCCCATGGCCCAATATGGGTGAAGTATGGATATGTTGTGAGTTCTTAAATGGTATTAAAATGATACATCATTCTTTATACAAACTAGTTTTCAATTTTTAAAGATATTGCGCATTGGCTACATGTGATGCACTTTATAATTGTTATTGATGTTATGAAACGGTAAATAAGCCGAGTAAACATGCGAATGAGATTACATCTAGGATTGACAATACAAGTAAACAGGAAAACGAGGTATTGTCTGTAAGTGTTGTTGAAGTGTTATGTAGTGTCGCGCAATGGTGTAGATACGAGATATGTTCAGCATTGTCATTACATCCGAGCGATTTGGGGTTTAATCATCACATCCTATTCATAATTTACAGTAATTCATTAATTGAATTGAATGTTGTTTAACGGTTCATCAACACAGTATAGGTTATTTAGAGCCGCCCCAGAGAGAAGGGAAGGATACATAGGAATCCGGGAACCGTGCCCTTCTCTTATTATCAAATAGATTGCTATGGTTCTTTAACGTGCTCGGAGGATAGACCGATACACGGGACCGCCCGGTTTACGTCCCCATCCGACGGACGAGGCTAATTGAAAGTGTCTTGCCCAACAGTAATTCATTAAGCACAATAATATTCGTCATACAATTATTATTTAATCATTGTTTCATAGTTTGTATATTAAACTTATATTTAAATCGTTAAATGTTGTATTTTCCCCCGACTAAATGAACTAAATTATTATTATTATAATTACAATCATACTTAATGCTTTTTATAGAGGGTTATACATAATTAGTTGCAAATTAGTCTTACATGGGGCCCTCTATTATGTGATTGTGTGAAGTTGGCTATGAGATCGAAGATCGTAGATCGACATTCAATATCGAGCTGGTTTTTCAATATCGAGCTAGCTCTGAGATCGATATTCGGTGAAACTTATAAGAAGGCAAAGTGAATACAGAGCTGGGTTTGAATTTCGATCTGGCTCTGAGATCGATATTCGTTTTAAATGTACACCAAGGCATTATGAATGCATGTTTAAAAATACACCAAGCCAGTTTTTGAATATCGAGCTGGATTTGAATTTCGAGCTGGCCCTAAGATAGATATTCGTTTTAAACGTACACCAAGTCATTTTGAATATCGAGCTGGGTTTGAATTTCGAGCTGGCCCTGAGATCGATATTAGTTTTATACGCATAACAAGGCATTTTGAATACAGAGCTGGGTTTGAATTTCGAGCTGGCTCTGAGATCGATATCAGTTTTAAACGTATAACAAGCATTTTGAATACAGAGCTGGGTTTGAATTTCGATCTGGCTGTGCGAACGATATTCGTTTTAAACTTACACCAAGGCATAATAAATGCAGAGCTGGGTTTGAATATAGAACTGTCTCTGAGATCGATATTCGTTATTAACATACACAAAGTCATTTTTAATGCAGAGCTGGGTTTGAATTTCGAGGTGGCTCTGAGATCGATATTAGTTTTAAACGTATAACAAGGCATTATAAAGATGGGTTTGCATTTTGAGCTGGCTCTGAGATCGATATTCGTTTTAAAGTTACACAATGCATTATGAATGCAGAGCTGGGTTTGAATACAGAACTGGCTCTGAGATAGATATTACAAACCCAGATCGATATTCAAAATGACTTGGTTCACGTTTAAAACGAATATCGGTCTCAGAGCCAGCTCAAAATTCAAACCCAGCTCTTTATTCAAAATGCCTTGGTGTAAGTTTAAAACGTATATCGATCTCAGAGCCAGCTCGAAATGCAAACTCAGCTCGATATTCAAAATGACTTGGTGTACGATTAAAACGAATATCGATCTCAGAGCCAGCTCTGTATTATACCCAACTCTGCATACATAATGCCTTGGTGTAAGTTAAAAACGAATATCGATCTCAGAGCCAGCTTGAAATTCAAACCCAACTCTGCATTCAAAATGAATTGGTGTACGTTTAAAACGAATATCGATCTCAGAGCCAGCTCGAAATTCAAACCTAGCTCTGTATTCAGTATGCCTTCTTATAAGTTTAACCGAATATCGATCTCAGAGCCAGCTCTGTATCCAAACCCAGCTATGCATTCATAATGCCTTGGTGTACGTTTAAACGATTATCGATCTCAGAGCCAGCTCTGTATTCAAACCCAGCTCTGTATTCAGTATGCCTTTTATAAGTTTAACCGAATATCGATCTCAGAGCTAGCTCGACATTGAAAACCCAGCTCGATAGTGAATGTCGATCTACGATCTTCTATCTCACAGCCAACTTCACACAGCTTATCTCAGTTAGGTCAGTAAAGTAATAAGAGAGTATTACATGTTATTGCGTACTGCACATTTGCAAATATTATTCTCTGTAAAGAGGCAATAAAGAGAATAAATAAAAGTCCCTTTGTGAAGTGGATGTTAAGTGGATGTTAAGTTTCGCGTGTCTCACTAATTCCTATTGTTTTAAAGTGGCCGTTAATGATTTAAATGCACTATGGTAACTATGGTGGGTTAATTTTGATTTTGCAACAGTTTCAATTTCAGTTGTAGTTTTCTTTCACTCATTGTTCATGTTTGTGAAGTGGCATTAAAGTGTTCAAGTGCTTGCACCGGCCCACCATATGTCTCATATACCGTTTTAAGTGGAAGCAATTGTAGATCACGTCATTTTCTATATCATTAACTACAAGCCAATATTTATAAACAAAAAAGGAAGTAAACATAAGGACAAAAAGACCGTTTTATACGAGTCCTGGAAAATCTGATATATATAAAGTATATTTCAGCCGTGCTATAAATGACCCATTCGGCAGTTATACCATGGTCTACTGCATTTTACACGCAAGTATTTGTAATGTTTACACACAACCTGTCGATCAATTATGTAAAACACTACTATCCATTATCAAAACCGCACTCTTTGACATTGGATTTGCCCAATAATATACACAGGCGATTGGCTGCAATAATCAAAACATGGGTCATGCTCATGCCGCGTGATAATGCTAGTTCTTGATTGGATCGAGCTATTATTTTTAGTGAAAACTGCAACCCCCATAAAACTTCTTGCACACCGTAGTTGGATAAATGGCTATGGTACAAAACATGTATAGCATATTTGTCTCGTATGCGATTTATACTGCACTCTCGGGCCTGCGGCTCTCGAGAAGCAGTATAAATCGCATGCGGCCCACGAGAAGCAGGATAAATCGCATATACTCGAACAATTATGCAATATATATAACATATACTCGAAAAATTGTGCTTTAAATATTACTTGCAAAGTCTCAGACCTTTATTGTTCCTAGCATTATCTTCTACTGCTTCGCGCACTGGTTTCTGTTGGTTTAACACAAATGGCTTAATGTGTCGATCCTCTCGGATTTTCATGTTCATTTAGAGGAATTTCTCCCAAACATCAGACGAGGAATTCGTATTCTTTCAGTCGGCTGGCGTGGCCTAGTGGGTAACTTGAAATCCAAAGAATACGTGTGCAAGCCTTACCGGCGCCACTGAATTTCGTCGGTGTATTCTTGGACAAGACACATGAATGATGTAATGATGTAAACCGGGCGGTATCGAAGTCTATCCTTCGAACACCTTAATGAACCAAAGGAATATATTCGTCAGTAAGATTAGTGAAGGTACCCGGATTCCTGTTTATTTATCAACTTGGAAGTGAAAGTAGAATATATTAAGAGGTGTCGACTGAATGCAGTTTGTTCACGGTGTCAACAAAGATCATAATTTTATTTTCTTAAATCCCACGTGATCCCTTCTTTTCTCTGCAGTATAGGTAAGAATATGAAAGTACATCTTATATTGAACTTGTTTAAAAAAATTGCAACTAGCAAGCTTGGGAAATTTGTACAGGACTCAAAGGGATTTGTTTTACTTCCGGAACACTTATAACTATAGAAGGTCAAGGCATGCATGTCGATACCTATGGAGAAGTAGTCCATATCTTTGATTTGAACTACACCAAGGTCAATCACACGAGATATACGTTTCTTACATGCATAATATTTAATGGAAACTAATCCGCCAAATAACGGCAAAATGGCACTACACAACCGTTTATCAGAAATCTGTCCGGATGTTCATGTCATATAATAATGTACATTTGCCGATTAAAAGTATAGGATTTTTCACGGGTTCTTGAATTCCCCTAAATGAATATGCGTAAAAGATTATGAGTTAGTAACTATTAATTCAACGCATCAGTTTTGGGGTTTGTGTCACAGGATGACCTTAGTGGTTGGGCTAACTCAGGAAAGAATCAATGACGGTGAATGCATTTACATAAGTTTAATGCAACTTTTAAAATATGTTTAATATATATACAATTATCTAAAAAAACAAGCGAATACACAAATGAACTATGAAAAGAATGTTCTCCTGAACGTTTAAGACGTTCTTAGTATTGTTATAAATACTGAATGTCTAAGACACTAAAGTGTTGTTAAAGCTATAACAATGTTGATCTAGCGCGATAACTGTGATGCGCGAGAGTTCATGAAGATGATGATGCGCGAATTCAATGGATGATTGTCATCAAATGCCTTCTGTAAGGGTTGATGACGTGATGCAATGATAGTTAATCTCCACTGAGATTGTGAATGATATTCCTCCAGTGAGGACTGGTAACGGGCCCACCTTGTGTCCCGGGGGTTGTCGTTAGTAAAACCTGGCTGCGCAGGTACGGGGGTCTCCACCGCTTGTAAACGTTATTCGTGGAAGCTTAGCTCCACTCCTGGATATCCAAACCTAGATGGCTTACTCCAACCCTGGATGGCTTATATCCTGGATGGCTTAGGCTGTACTTATACAAACGTTTTAGATGTCGGTTGACAAACATAACAATCTTGCATAATTATCATTACCCAAACAAATCATTATTCAATCAATATATGTACGAATGATGAGTAGCAATGTATACATATTCTACAACGCCATGTATACGCTATGTACGTCGCTGTTAATCAATGCCCCTAATACATGTAATATAAACATGATCAAATTAATCATATATTACACTCACTGAGATATGCATGCACGCATTTATTCTTGTCACTCATCTCATTGTTAACTAATGTTAACAATCGTGTATTACAATCACCGAGTTATACGCCAACGTTAACTAATGCACCTATTATCCACTGTTATCAAATTAATATTGTTTTACAATTAATGATCAATTACAATAATTACATCTAATAAAGTTACTTCGAAATCATATGCTAGTCTAAAGTTATGTTTGAGAAACATCAATGCTAACCGGATGTCGTAACCGCCAAACAAGATGGCGCCGCCCACTGAATACAAATATACGATTTTAGTTTAATAAAACTACTAACCACATGTTGCCTGTGAAATTTGCCGTCCAATCTCGGTTCCAACAAAGTACTATCGATGATCCCGGCGAAAGCTAGAAGACAATGGGTTTTATAGCAAACATTACGCCCAAATCATTATTTCCCCCGTTCAGTCCGTGACAAACGTGGCTAAATCTACAGTATTGAATCTACACGAGAGGCCCCTTATACAATTTTGCCGTTTAAGGAAAATATACCTATACGTTTACATGCATTAGCACAAAACTAAACTTATGACACGGCCTCTCTGGCGGCCACTTAAAATGTGCACGCTTTTACGTGTTACATGAATAGATCATGAATATTGTGAAATTGTTTCAACTCGAACAATAGATTTTGGGTGTAACCGATACAAGAGCTATATACGACCAGTACGCTCTACCCGTGACATTTTGTGACAACATCTCCCCACTTAAAGAAAGTGCTACACTTTTAAAATTCAACAAAATTATAATTTATATTTACACGTTAAGAAACTATTAATTCTTCTGAGCAAATAAGCGACAAAACGTACAAGCTGATCGCTCAATCGCTTGAGTATGTTAACTATTACTCCTGAGGGATGCAACCTTCAGCCAGTACAACGACCGTCTTCCGGAAAACATCCACTGCAGTTATAACCTAACTATAATATGTAATTACAATTTCAACACTATTCTACAATTGTACACTACCCTGTCGTAACATATACTACTATTGTACAATACACTGCAATACACTATTGTATTAAACCGGTCATTATGTGCGGCGACTTAAATAGTCTGCCCCAATATTGTCCTTTCCTCGGATCGCTTTAATTTTCATCCGGTATGGCTGCAGAGTCAGTGCCCACCTCATTAACCTACTGTTAGCTACCTTTGCTTTATTCATATAAGCTAACGGTTGGTGGTCAGTCTCCAAGACAAATTCCTTACCAAAAACATATCGGTGGAATTTACTGACACCCCACACTACTGCAAGACACTCCCTTTCGATAACATAGTAGTTACATTCCCGGGGTAATAGTTTCCGACTTGCGTAAGCCACGGGGCGACTACACCCATCTTGCTCTTGCAGTAGGACTGCACCCACCCCGATATCGGAGGCATCCGTTCTGAGGATAAACTCCTGGTCAAGTTCAGGTAATTTTAGTATTGGGGTGTTGACCAGACTCCCCTTTAAAGAGACAAAAGCTCGCTCCTGGCTTTCCCCCCAAGTTATCCTATTGGTTTGACCTTTCTTTGTCAAGTCTGACAAAGGTGCAGCTAAAGCCGAAAAGTTTGGAATAAACTTCCTGTAAAAACCCGCTAACCCTAAAAATGACCTAACTTGTTTCTTTGTCTCGGGTCTTGGTGCTTCCTGAATTGCCTTAACCTTGTCGGGGTTGGGTTTCAATTTCTGATCCCTCCCGACAACATGACCCAGACACTCTATATCTGCGTAACCTATGTGACACTTGCTAGGTTTTGCAGTCAGTTTAAACCGGCGTAGCCGTTCCAACAGATTACGTAGAGCCTTAATATGGTCTTCAAATGTTGTTGTAAACACCAGGATGTCATCTACAAAACTGTCTGTGTTGGACAAATCCTGCAGGACTTTCCTCATTAACCTACAGAATGTTGCTGGGGCGTTTACGAGACCAAAGGGCATGACCTTTAACTTAAAAGTCCTTGCGAAGTTTCGAAGGAGGTCATCTCTTTAGCTCGGTCTGAAAGTGGGACTTGCCAATAACCTTTACTGAGGTCTAACTTGGAGAAATACGAATATCCCGCAAGTTTAGAGAATACCTCCTCAATATTAGGCATTGGCTCTGCATCAAAGATGGTACGTTTATTGAGCTGCCTAAAATCGATGCAGAATCGAATTGACCCATCTTTCTTCTTAATAAGTACGACTGGGGATGAAAATGGGGCGTTTGAAGGTTCGATGACACCCAATTTCAACATGTCTTTCACCTCCTCATCAACAATTGATCGGGAGTGAAATGGAATGGGATACCCCTTAATTCTAATTGGTTCCCCTGATGTGAGTACAATATCATGTTGCACTCCATCTGTCTGCCCCGGGTTTTCGGACAAGACATCACTGAACTCCGAGAGTAAACTACCCATCTCTCGTTGCTGCTCTACACTAAGCATGCCCGATATGTCTACATCGGCTACTGTCTCCCTACCTACACTAGTGGGAAAATACATGGGACTAGTGTCCTCACTACTGTCTTCCTCACTATCCTCAATAACTGCAACATTAACTACGGTTAACACCCCTTGTTGCACATTATCGGTTCTACTGATATACTCTTTCAGCATATTCGCATGAAAGGTCTTTAACTTTCCGTTTATCTCGATACGGTAATCCATAGTGTTCACTATCCCTCTAACGTAAAACGGACCTTTCCATTGTAATAACAACTTGTTATTGTCGGTCGGGAGTAACAGTAACACCTGGTCATCTATCTTAAACTTCCTAGCTCTAGCTTTCTGGTCATAGTACTGTTTATACTTGGTACTTGCCTTAACTAACTGACTTTGAGCTATCTTACAAGTCTCCACTAACGCCTGGCCAATAAAATTCTGCCAATACTCAATCTCCCATTTTCTTAACGCCTAAATGACCTCCCATAATCGACTCATGAGCTACCTTAAGCACTGTCGTTCTATACTGGGTAGGCTGGGTACCACTAGTTGGTGAAACTGTCTACTACCACTATCTTCAAATTCTCTGTACAATAACCTATTCTTATGTACAAACTTACAACTACCAGACCCTTTACACTTCTTCACTACACCATCCTTGGCCTTCACCTTACAAGGACCTAATGACTCGTCTTGAGTTTGTGCTTCTATAAACTCCGCTTTAGATATGTCACCTATGGCTGCAGGAACCTTTAATTTTCTATAAGCCTGTGCTTGCTTCTGAACCTGCGCTCTAGTCTCTACGGCATTACTTATGCTACTTCTAAAATCGGACATTACCGGAAGTGCTGAACCATCTATGTTCCCTATCGTTAAATCATACATCTGGTCATCCATACATAGTGCCTCTGTAGTCCCTTTAAAGAAAGGTTTATCTACATCTATTCTCGCTATTGGCACGTGCTCTACCGACTTATTTAACAACATACACGGTGACTGTTTACCTACCAACTGGTCATCCGTAACTAAACTACGCCTAACTACCACACCTGTACAACCTGTATCCCTCATTACAATTACGTCCGTGCCATTCACTCTACCATCTGCCGTTGGAAGATTTGCATACGGAAAGAGACATGTTCCGATCTTCGCCATTACACCATCCGCTTTAACACAACAGCTACTACTCTCGGTTTTAATAACCGGACTATTACTACCTCTGCCTCTACCTCTACCTCGGTTTTGACCACCTCTACCTCTACCGAAATTCCATGGGTTGTTAAAACCTTGGTTCGGACTACCTACATTGTTGTCCACTCTACTATTGTCACTAAAATTGTCTACGACAGCGGACACTTTCACCGCTTTCCTACACTCATGTGAAGCATGATTCCCATTACAGTGACGACAACGAATAAAAGGTCTACCTATGTTACCACTATTGCTACCTCCTCGAGCACCCATCGAACTACCTCCACCTCTATAGTTTCCACTCTGGCCTTTCTGTTTATGATCGTCCCCTTGCCTATCTCTAAAAGTTCTGTCTTTTGACACTACATTATGAGCTCCGCCTCTAGCCTCGGCAAACTGATCTGCTTGAGTTGCCATTTCATTTACACTAGTTAGTTTTCTTTCTTTAAGAAATAAAAACAGATCACTACTACAAACATTGAATAGCTGGTCCCGCAACAAGAAATCTATGAGGCCCTGATAAGTCTGCGCTACCTTTCCTAACTCTAACCACCTATCTAAGTAATTTCTAGACCTACTAATAAACTGAATAAATGACTCGCCTTTCTCAGGCAGACAAGCTCTAAACCGCTTTCTAAAACCTTCTTCAGTTAACTCAAATCTCTTTAAAAGAGCATCCTTTAACTTGTCGTAGTCAAGAGCATCTACACTAGGTAATCTAGAAAATACATCTAAGGCCTTGCCTCTCAATAACGCACTTAAATGAACTGCCCACTTATCTTTGGTCCATTACTGTAACTCAGCATAACGCTCGAACCGTAACAAGTAACTGTCCATGTTATCTTTGTCAGCATCAAAGTATGGTAACTTCGAACCTTTTAACTTCCCAGAATAACTGTCTTTCCCTTCAGTTTTACTTTCCTTACTATGTGTCTTAGCTGCTTCCAACTCTAAAGCTAACTTATGATCAAACTCTTTTTGCTCCCTTTCCATTATCATCTTAGCCTTAGCTAGTCTACCATCTGTTTCGAACCTCTCATGTTCTAACTCTTGCTTCTCCCTTACTATTCTACTTTCATCATCTCGCGTCTCTTTAGCTAACCTGCCTTCTAATTCTAGCTTCTCTTTATCAGCATCTAGCTTCTCTTTAGCTAATCTACCTTCTAATTCTAACTTCTCTGTGGCTAGTCTACTTTCTAATTCTACCTTCTCTGTGGCTAGTCTACTTTCTTCATCTCGCTTCTCTTTCGCTAATCTACTTTTTAATTCTAACCTATCTTTCTCTTCATCCCTTTCCCGCTTTGCTAATTCTTTTTCCTTAAGTCTAAATTCCCTTTCCCTAGCCTGTTCGTCTTTAACAAAGGTTCTAAGCTCCTCTCCAGCATACCCTAACTCCTTACCCATTTCCGTAAGATCCTTTATGGACGTCATGTCTATAGACATTGTGGACTACTAACTACAATAATTACAATACACACGTCACTAATAATTCTACTCAACTAACTACTAATGGTAAGTCACTGTGTCCTCAGTAAATACCTGGGCATCATCATAGGACAAGTTACATACACATTTGTACTAGCGCTAACTACTAACGGTTATGTATAGATAGTATCTAGCTTCCACAAAACATATACACTACATAAAATATCTATATTTGATATTGGACATAAACCTTAAACAATCATCGAAATGTGTATAACATGTACATGTATATTTACTTCTGCCATCAATATAAGTATACTCGAGTGTCACAACATGAGTAGAACGTCTTGTTCGCCAACCTAATTGGATACTATGTGTATATCAAGGGAGGTAAAACAAACACCCAAATTATTGAGCAAAAGTGCCTCAGACCCACTCGTGTAGACCACTGCGACCTCGCGCCAAGGAAAGAACGGACAAAACAACAGTTTGGACTCACCCTACCCTTGTCGTGTCTTGACTTGTCTTCCAAGCTGTGGCCGTGATCGTCGACAGTCGCCTTGATGGATCAGAGGGTGGTACACAATTCTAAAATAATAGGTAGAGATTTAGTATATCATAATAAAGATCCCTTATTGATTCTTTCCCTCCGTAGTCGCCAAAAAACCCACTTCTGACACCAGTTGTCACAGGATGACCTTAGTGGTTGGGCTAACTCAGGAAAGAATCAATGACGGTGAATGCATTAACATAAGTTTAATGCAACTTTTAAAATATGTTTAATATATATACAATTATCTAAAAAAACAAGCGAATACACAAATGAACTATGAAAAGAATGTTCTCCTGAACGTTTAAGACGTTCTTAGTATTGTTATAAATACTGAATGTCTAAGACACTAAAGTGTTGTTAAAGCTATAACAATGTTGATCTAGCGCGATAACTGTGATGCGCGAGAGCTCATGAAGATGATGATGCGCGAATTCAATGGATGATTGTCATCAAATGCCTTCTGTAAGGGTTGATGACGCGATGCAATGATAGTTAATCTCCACTGAGATTGTGAATGATATTCCTCCAGTGAGGACTGGTAACGGGCCCACCTTGTGTCCCGGGGGTTGTCGTTAGTAAAACCTGGCTGCGCAGGTACGGGGACCGTCTTCACCGCTTGTAAACGTTATTCGTGGAAGCTTAGCTCCACTCCTGGATATCCAAACCTAGATGGCTTACTCCAACCCTGGATGGCTTATATCCTGGATGGCTTAGGCTGTAATTATACATACGTTTTAGATGTCAGTTGACAAACATTCCAATCTTGCATAATTATCATTACCCAAACAAATCATTATTCAATCAATATATGTACGAATGATGAGTAGCAATGTATACATATTCTACAACGCCATGTATACGCTATGTACGTCGCTGTTAATCAATGCCCCTAATACATGTAATATAAACATGATCAAATTAATCATATATTACACTCACTGAGTTATGCATGCACGCATTTATTCTTGTCACTCATCTCATTGTTAACTAATGTTAACAATCGTGTATTACAATCACCGAGTTATACGCCAACGTTAACTAATGCACCTATTATCCACTGTTATCAAATTAATATTGTTTTACAATTAATGATCAATTACAATAATTACATCTAATAAAGTTATTTCGAAATCATATGCTAGTCTAAAGTTATGTTTGAGAAACATCAATGCTAACCGGATGTCGTAACCGCCAAACAAGATGGCGCCGCCCACTGAATACAAATATACGATAAAAGTTTAATAAAATTACTAACCACATGTTGCCTGTGAAATTTGCCGTCCAATCTCGGTTCCAACAAAGTACTATCGATGATCCCGGCGAAAGCTAGAAGACAATGGGTTTTATAGCAAACATTACGCCCAAATCATTATTTCCCCCGTTCAGTCCGTGACAAACGTGGCTAAATCTACAGTATTGAATCTACACGAGAGGCCCCTTATACAATTTTGCCGTTTAAGGAAAATATACCTTTACGTTTACATGCATTAGCTCAAAACTAAACTTATGACACGGCCTTTCTGGCGGCCACTTAAAATGTGCACGCTTTTACGTGTTACATGAATAGATCATGAATATTGTGAAATTGTTTCAACTCGAACAATAGATTTTGGGTGTAACCGATACAAGAGCTATATACGACCAATACGCTCTACCCTTGACATTTTGTGACAGTTTGGCCTAGCTGGTTAAAGCCATTTATATTGTGTCTAGAGAGTTTGGATTCTCAAAATATTTAATTATATATAAACTGATAAACATAAGTTTAGTAGGTAAATAACATAAATCCCGTTGACCAGATCCTAGGATATGTGTAGAAGCGGTCATGGGCAATATAATTTACATAATTATCAGTTATATAAAGGGAATAAGTCAAAAGCAACATGTGGTAATCTACATGTTTTACAGAAATTATAATTTCGCTCTTATTTCAATGTAAAGGGAGGTAATATCACAAATGGTAAACTTTGGTTCCCAATATCTTTATAATGGCAAGGAAATTGTCGATTGTTTTAGAGGTTTTTATAACTTGAGGCCCATAATAGTTATTTTTGTAATGTTTAATCTTGCTCTTTACCTTATTTGTATTTTTAAATGTGAAATAGTATATTTTAACTAAATGGGAGATAACTCTGATACTTACATTGGAATACAAAAAGTAAGTGAAAAAGAAGATCAACCTAAGTTATGCCGATGATTTAAAATACTTCACAATATAAAATAACATTACATTTATTTAAGCTAGATGTGCATAAGGGCTTGCTAAACTTTATTTTTTCCAGTATATATACCTCGTCGTCAGTAGGTTAAATTTAAAACGATTTATTTATGTTGTAAAATTTGACTGTTGTTGGCGGGATAGCTACTTTAATTCAATTAATGTCATTACCAGTAGGATGCATGGATTAGAGGAGACCGGACATGACCTATATGTCGTTCAATGTAGATCACAGCGATCCGAAATTTTGCAAATGTTGTTAGATGCATATAAGAAACATTCTGGTGAAGGTTGGTGGAAATCCTGCAAGAAAAATGCAAGATAAGCATGTCTTTGCGGAGACGGGACGTGACTTATATTTCGTTCGAGGTAGGTCTCAGCGACCATACAATTAGCACACACGATGTTAGATGCATATAAGGAACACGCTGGTGGAGATTAGTGAATATCCTGCAAGAAAGGGAGCAAGATACGCATCTCGCAGCGGAGACTGGCCATGACCTATATTTCGTCGGAAAATACGCCACAGCCAAATTACATTTTGCACAGGATGTAAGATGCATACAAGGATCATTAAAATAATGAAAAATATATAAACAAATGAAAGTCGGAGGCACGGAAGAACGAACGCAAGTTAACCTACTGACACATACGTGTGCCCGGACGACATTGTGATCGTTAAGCGGGCTCGGCAAAAAACATAAGAGCTATGATTCTGACAGCTAAATTCTGCATACATTACCTCAATCTCACCGTTAGCAATCAAGAAAAAAGTGAGTTTACACGTGCTGATATAGTTGATTCTATAGATTAAATTGTGCATCTCCACAGAATATACTTGACTAATCGTATTTGACTGTTATTCCGGTATTCAAACTCATACGTGTATACACATATGTAACAATAAATACTCCTCTAACACCGCCTTATTTCTCTGCATTTAACAGATGTGTACCTTGATATTCAGAGAAACAGCATGTTCATTAATTGCGTCATATTTACGAATTAAATTACGCTCCCCAAATCCACATAACCTCTCCCACCTAAAGTGGAGGAGAGTGCATCTTTACTATCCCGGCCTGGGTTTCGTTCAATGGTGATTAGTGTTATCGGTCAAACTAGCTTAAGTGGCCGCCGGAATCTGTATCAAGCGACCATACATCTCTTAATCGTTCACTACTAGTCTGTTTAACCTGTATTGAGAAACCACAAGGTCCCTTGGGTGGTCGCTGAATGGAGGTTATACTGTATAAGTTGGGTAACATAAGTACATTATTAGCAAACACCTAATATACGGCAATAACTCTTATTTATGACAATTTGAGGACTGGTACACACAATGTTCTAGCTGATGGATTATGCTGCACACATATTTAGCTGGCTTCTTAAATACAGCTTGAAAATTGTTTTCTTCAAATACATATTTTTGTAAGTTTTAAACCAGTCTATTGACCAGAATGACAGATTCCCTTTTAAGTATTACTACTTTCAAGGAACGTTAACCGCTTTATCAAGCCGGTTGATTCGAACTGGATCAGAATGTCGAACACATGAACACTTTGCGAGAATGTTGACGTGCGACTTGGTCCCAAGACAATGTCGAACTCAGGCTGCCGAATTTTGTTGAATTATGGCCTCAATAACCGAATGCTGGACACCAGACTTCGAACTCCGATCTAACTTCTTACAATTTTTGTTTTTAAATTTAACAATCTACAGTCTGAAGCCTAACACAGTGACAAAAGAATTATTAAACTCTTTGGGCAACTTCTCTTGTTTATTTGCGTGCCATTACTGGTAACACTAGAGAAACCAGGCAGGGGAGCACCCGGGAGCTCCTTAAAGAAACTAATCCGCCAATTACGGCAAAATTACACTACAAAACCGTTTAACAAAACTCTATCCAGGTGTTCAGGTAATATAATAATGTATATGTGCCGATTAAAAGTAAAGTTTTATTTCCGATTTTTAAAATACCCGTGATTGAATATACGTAAAACGAATTATGAGTTGGTAAATTTTTATTCGACGCTCCAGTTTTGGGGTTTGGGCTTGCTGGTTAAAGTCGTTTATATTGTGTCTATGAGATAGGATAAGTTATATATATTCTCGTATATACCTCGTCGTCAGTGGGTTTAGAAAAAGTGTACATACGTTGTTAAATGTGGCTGTTGTTGGCGGGATAGCTACTTTAAAGCTGCATTTAGCCGTAACTGTTAGCTTATAAAACAAACTCTTCAGAATATACCTTTTTACATTTAACCTTTTAAAGTTTCTGGGGAAGCATGCCTCAATCCCCCTTAACAATTTCGCCCCTAAGGCGCTCAATTGCTTGGCCGTACACAACATTAAAACGGCCAGCTAGGCCCCTGATTATCCGGATCCGGATTAACGTGTCAATGTAATCTAAGTGAAATATATTGCATATAATTCCCGGAGGCACACATTCTTACTCCCGGGAGTAGATCTAGTTTGAGGGGAAAAATCATAAAAAGTTGAAAACGCAGTAAACGTCAGAAATGGTGGGGCTTATTGTGGAAAGCACAATTTTTGCGAGCATTGCAAGTGTATATATCTAGCATATACCTGATAAATATCGCTTCTACAAGCATCAAAGATAAAACAATATCCCCAATGCCCTCTGCCCCTCTCTCCACCCCCCCCTACTCTACCAACCCCCCACCCCGCCCCCTCTCCCCCACGTGCCGTGTCCTACCCAACTCGGCGCTTTATACAATGTATTAGGAGAGTCGTGTTTCTATGGTGTTTTACGTCATTTTCACATGTAAATTTATATATGACGATCAAATTTTGTTTGTGGTGGAGGCAGACCACCCACTTTTCCTGGGTAGAACCAGTACTGTACACCTCCTGCCATCCATAAGAATCAACACTTCTTCACTTACGAGTGGCTTGGAAAGTAACCACGCTACGCCCCTGAACGTCAGTATGTATTTGTTTTTTTTGTTAAAGTAGCGTCAACAACGGCCACATTTTACAACATATGTAGATCTATACCGTTTCTAAAACTACTGACGACGAGGTAAACATTATATATAACTTACATATTTTCAGAATCCCAAACTCTTCTTTATAGAAACAGTAGAAATAACAATCCAGGCCAAACCCCAAAAATGTAACGTCGGAATTAAGAGTTTCAAACTCATAATTCATTTTACGCATAATCAATCATGAGTATTTCAAGAACCCATGAATAAACCTTCCCTGTTTAATCGGCACATGTATATGCATTAGTATATGACATGAACACCTGAATAGAGTTTTGATAAACTGTTTGTAGTGTAATTTTGCCGTTATTTGGCGGGTTAGTTTCTTTAAATACTAGTCCCTAGATCTACTGGTACATTAGATCTATTGTATATGATTTTTTTTTTACATCATTTTTTATTTTCATCATTATTTTATTTAAATTAATCGATACAGAGTCTAGACTATTTGTTAGAAGTCGTAGAGGTATACTAAAATAATCACTGATGTCATCTAAGTTAAGACTTCGAGTGAGACGTGAAAACGTGACGTCATATTATAAAATACGTGCCGTCAAATTTTAACAGGATAAATCATGAATAAAATGGTTCACCGATTAATAAACCTACTTAGAATACACCTATCTAGATCTTCATGAACATAATTTTATTGGGCATGATGGGTTCCTTTCTAGTGAAAAATAACAGCCGTTCGTAGATATGTCAGTGAGTATTCTGCGACCGGTCGTGGACATGGCTGCGAAAGGCTGTCATCATAGGAAAATATCCGTTAGTGGGCACGATAAAATTGTATATCCTAAACTATGCATTTTAGGTAAAAAAGACGATAACGCATAAACACATGCATATGTAAATATTGAAAATGCAGTAAATGTACCTTGAACTCCTGATAACATGCCAAATATCAACATTTTACGAAATGTCCATTAAGTGATGCTTTTTTTCACAATGGCACGAACGGCTGGATCCAGTAGTATATATATACACTAGTCAAAATTGCTAACCGATTAATTGTTATTTTCTTATTTATTTGTCTCAGAAAAAAAAATATATGTGAAATTGGAAATAAATGTATTGAAACATGTTCTATAAGTAATCACATCAGTAAAGCAAGGTATTTTATGAATTTCAAAGAAGTTTATCATAGATACCAGTAATTTCAAAATTTACAAAAATCAATATCGCGTATGACCGCCGTTTGCGCGTATAACAGCTAAACAGCGTTGTCGCATGGAATTTATGTAGCTATGTAGAAAACGCTGAGGGATGTTATTCCACACATTGACTATGTCCCTTGTGAGGTCAGCAATATTTTGTTGCCTTGGTAACTGTCGCACACGACGGTCGATTTCGTCCCACACATGTTCGATTGGATTTAAATCCGGACTGCATGGCGGACACTCCATTGTTCGAATGTTGTTGCCCTGAAGTAGCTGACGGGTAGTTCTTGCAGTATGGCAAGGTGCATTGTCTTGTATGAATGTCATCCAACGGTTAGCGCGAATATGCGGAATAAGCGTTGGTCGAAGTATTTGTTGCTGGTATTGGTCTGCGTTCAGGTTTCCTCGAACAACCAACATATCAGTTTTAGTGTGCAAACTAATACCTCCCCAAACCATAACTGACCCTCTTCCAAAATGAGATCTTTTGTTGACGCAATTATCCGAATATCGTTCCCCAAGTCGTCGATAAATTCGCTCTCTGCCGTCGGACTTCTGAAGATTAAATCTAGACTCATTTGTAAAGGCGACATTTGCCCAGTCTGCTCTGGTGAACCTCAAATGCCTTCTGGCCCAAAGGTCTTCTCGCTCTCAATCCAATGATCCGTAGTCGATTTCGTACTGTTTGATCACTCACGTTTCTAATATGAACGCCTATTAAACGTCTGTCAGTATCTGTCGCTGTTATTCTTCTATCACGAAGGTGTGTTACAAGGATGTAGCGATCTTGACGCTGCGTTGTAACACGTCTTTTTGGCCTTCTGTGAAGGTCATCAACACTACCGGTGCGATTATACTTGAGCCAAAGGTCCTGAATGTTGAAAAACTTCTGTTGACTGTTCTGGCTACCTATAAATATAAAACAACTCATTCTTGCGACTTTATCAGAAATGTTGAACATGGTTGATGTTGATGATGATCATAAGGATTATATATATGATTTTTGGGGGTTCTGCGGTAATTTTTTTTTCAGCCTCTTCAAAATATGAAATGGTACCTACTTACTCCAGTTTGATTTTTTTAAATCTGAAAAACAAGTATGTACAAGAAATAAAAAACCTCAAATATGAAAATTTTAAATGGGACCTACTTACTCAAGTTTGTTTTTTCTAATTTCTGAATTCCTAGTTGTACAGAAAGTAAACCTTTTAGAATAGGGGTAGTGAAGATTGCAAGTTTAATTTTTTTTTATAGTTATCAAAATTACATTCAAATTAACAATATTCCGACCTTGAATACAAAGGTGGTGGATCATACTCAAACACACTACTAAAACAATCAATCACACACTTTTTAGACTTTTTTGTAAGGTTGCCATTGCTTCCTTTCTTCCCTGCTCCACTAGTTCTTTTTTTTGAACTTCACTAATTTCAAGTTTCTTTTGTTTGGTGTCCTGTTTTAAACTATAATATTTATCCAACTCATCCAAAATCAACTCTTGCTCAGATATCTGTGCATCACTCAATGCTTTTGATATCAAATTTTTTATGCTATTCAACTTAGAATAATGGGATGACAACTGTTTTAATGGGATGACATTAGGGTAAGTGTGAGGTTTAGTGCACCCTAGAACCGGTTTAAAACCCCAGTGGCCTACTTTGCCACTGACCGTTCCAAGGCGGTAGCCCTAATGTCAACCCTTTTGTATTTGTGATGTCGTTTGCATTTTTTATTAATTTTGCCTTTTCGTTTGTCTGTTTGCGTGTTTGTTTTTGTGTTTTGTGGTTGACTTTCGTCCTTGAATGCTGCGTTCCCTGTCCGATATTTCTATCCTTCTTTAGACTCTGCCAAAGTTTTTATTTCATGATGTTTTTGAGCTTTTGCATTAAGCTTGCGTCTGATAAAATTAATACAAACACCTGTAGCTCCACATACTATTGCTGCTATTTCCAAAGGTAACAAAACTGGAACAACAAATCCCATCCCAGCCATAATAACACCAGCAGATATCAAGGTAGTGTCAATTCCATCTGTAATATTAATACCACGTTTACATTTTTTATAAAGAGATTTGCGTGTGTCTCGCTCTGTAATTAACTTTTTTTCAATCTCTGAAATCTTTTGTAATCTATAATGTTGTCCGTCTTCCACTGGCAACTCAGGATATATACTTGGTGCTGTTATTTGCTTCATTTTTTTATTTATTAATAAAAAATTCAATTAATTCAATTAATAATGATGCCACCGTATTTACAGCGGTAGCGTTAGCAACCTTGCATACAAAGTTAACAACAGAACCAGCACCAATCTCTAAAGGACTATCAAAGTTATCATGATTGCGTGGGATGATGTGAAGCGTTATGCCATAATTTGGTTGTTCAACACCATTGACAGAAACTATTACAGTTACGTCACCAACTAATCGTTCACTTGCTAAACCTATTCCCATAATCCGTCCACGGCGTGTCATTACATGCCCCACATTTGTTTCTGCTCCGCCGTTACCAAATGAGAGTATTCTATTCAACACAAGTGGGCCCTTAGCCTCCGCAAATATTGTTATAATCCCATATTTAAAATTATCAACTCTATTTTTCAAATGATTAAACTGGTTAACAAAAGGCACAACTCGCCTATATAAATCGTGAACCTTATTTATCAAAGCCTCTAAGTCTTCTGTTTTTTTAGGTCTTGTTGGTCCAAATATACTCATTGTTTTTTTATATAAATATATTTTTTAAATAATTTCTAAAACACAACTCATAGGCAAACCGTGATTATCTATCTTGTTGCCATACTCATCTCTGACTTCTATTTTTAATTCAGAAATTGCACCATTCGTAAGACAGTGATATTGAGGATAAAAATGTGTATATACAATATCTCCAAACTGCTTATTTACCACAGGTATAACCCCTATAATAGTGTTTGGCTTACCATTGAAATAATTACTACTTGTATTAACTTGTTCCAGATGAACATATAGCTGTTTGAAATTGTATGAAACATTTTTTTCTTAATATATATAAAAATACAAAATAAAAATGATTTCTAAAGAATTTAGATATAGCTCAGATGCTCACTACAATTTAAGTACTTTTAGCAAAAAAGTGATAGATATAATAAACCAAAACATAGTCATTACATCAAACGGTAAAGACTTTAAAGCATCATTTCCCAATGTCTTTGAAAAATACAAACTCCCATACGTCAAATCAGATGCTATAGTCCAAAGCTGGGGATTAGATTGGATGTTATTTTGGCAGAATCAGTTGAACTTTGCTATTTGGTGTGAGACAACTGGATGTGGCATTGATTTCAACAACCATCTAAAAGCTGATGCCCTGGTTGGTTCGTTATTTCGATTTCATGTCTATTACCAAGTCAGAAGAATATTATTTGAGATGAGTGTAGCAATGCCCCAAGACTCAAATTGGAATGCGTTTAATAACACATATAACCGAAACGCATAGGAGAGAATATGCAAGGAGTTTATTGTTGACTTAAATTCGGACTGGAGACAGAAACAAAGCTATAATGATTGGCTAGGAACAATTTATAATTACTGGACAAATATTGGTTATCATCCTTTGATAAATACTGTATACGACAACAAAACGATGAGTTTTACAGTCTATGAGAGTGATAAAATATATCATATTGATTACATTGCACAATGATCTGAAGCTGACAACAGCTGGTCTACTTTTATACGAGATAATTCATCTGGATTTACAAGAGCAGGAGTAGAACGCATCAATGACAGCATAAGAACATACTGCTGGGCAATTCTTGGCTCACAATCACAAACAAGAACAGATATACTTGGAACTGGAACGGCATTTGATGCACAAAAACAATTTTTAGCAAATGTAGAGGACGAAATAAATAGCCCCATCGACTTGCCCAGTCAAATTTCAAGATATGAAACCACCCTAAAATATGCAAGAAGTAAAGTAAATTTTGTCTATGGAAATGGATTGTACATGTCTCCGAGTGACATTGAATTAAGAATTGGAACAATACAAGACTACAATAATGAAATTGTAATAGCAACCGATGCACAAGCATTAGGATTGAATAATGATGTAAATGTAAAACCAGTGCCACCAAAAAATATTCAACCTTTTCAAGGCACCACAACAAAGAACTTTTTACCGGAACATTCTGACTTTGATAAATCATTACATAAACATGTGGAACATAACCCACCAGAAATACAAAAAATAGCAATTGAACACGAAGATACAGACCCAGTTGCGTTCAAGTACCCCAATGCATTCCGTTTGCGTTTCGTTTGCGTTCCGTTTGCGCTCCGTTTGCATTCCGTTTGCATTTCATTTTTATGAATGCATTTTTTAAAATGCAAATCATTTGCGTTTTTGAATGCATTCAGACTTTACAAACGAAACTATGCGTTCATTTAAATGCACGGAACGAACGCAACATAATGTATGCGTTTAAATGCACAAACGGAGAAAATGCATTTGCGTTCGTTCGTTCCGCGTTTACCAATCGCAACATTTCTGACGATTAAACTATGCATGGTATCAACCCATGCGGTTCTTACCACGAGTCGACGACTAATGTTTGTGATCATATTGAAGAATGTATCCTTTGGTTGACATTATTTGGTGGTGCACATTGATGATTCTGTTTCCTTCCGGGTTTATGTTATTTTCATCAAATATTTAACATATTTGACACTATATAAAAATATGCCGTCTGATTTTACCAACATTATTTCAGTTTTATAATGAAATAATATAAAATTTGTGCTACACAATAAATACATTTATTATTTTAAATCGGTAAAAATGAAAGTGTGTAATCGTGCTTAAAAAACATCATTTACACAGTGTATTTCTTTAAATTAAGTTACTGCAAAACTCACTTCGTTTAAATCGAGACTTCAATTATGTACTCGAAAGGATAATATTGAAAGTTATCCGAAATAGCGAAATGCATTTGCGTTCGTTTCGTTCGTTTCGTTGCGTTCGTTTCGTTCGTTCCGTTCGTTTTGAGCGTTTAGCGTTTTAAAAAATGCATTCATCGTTCGTTCCGTTCATTTTGAGCGTTTAGCTTTCTAAAAAATGCATTCATCGTTCGTTTTTTAAAACGCTGAACGCTGTAAACGAACGAAACGAACGCAACGAACGAAATGCATTTTTAAAATATAGATCGTGCAACGTTCATTCTGCGTTCGTTCTGCGTTCATTCTGCGTTCATTTTCCGTTCGTTCAGCGTTCGTTCTGCATTTATTTGGGGTACTTGAACGCAACTGGGTCTGTAACAAAACAACTATAATTGTTGGTACTATAGTAATAGGTATTGCAGCATTACTTATTTACGAGATTTACTAAACCACTCGTTGGTTTTGGCCTTTAGATGAGGCCTTGATAATAAAATCCATTGTCTTCTAGTTCTGGCCGGGATTGCGTGATAGTTGCTTTGTTTGGAGCAGGAGTTGGACGGCGAAATTCACAGGCAATATGTGGTCAGTATTTATTTTATTAACTTTTATCGTAAATTTGTATTCAGTGGGCGGCGCCATCTTGTTTGGCGATGTTAAAACATCCGGTTAGCTTTGATGTTTCTCAAACATTAATTTGAGACTAGCATATGATTTTGAAGTTACTTTAGTAGATGTAATTACTGTAATTGATCATTAATTGTAAAACAATATTAATTTGATAACGTTGTATAATAGGTACATTAGTTAACGTTAGCGTATAACTCAGTGATTGTAATACACGATTGAATTGATAACAGTGGATATTAGGTGCATTAGTTAACAATGAGATGAGGGATTAGTATAAATGTTCGACACGTATACATAGCGTTGTGTAATATGGGCATTAGCTGACATACATCTGTGCATGCATAACTCAGTGAGTGTAATATACGAGTGATTTGATAACGTTGTATATTACATGTATTAGGGGCATTTGTTAACAGCGATGTACATGGCGTATACATGGCGTTGTAGAGTATGTATATATTGCTATTCATCATTAGTACAGCTTACATATATTTATTAAATAATGATTTGTTTGGGTAATGATAATTATGCAAGATTGTTATGTTTATCAGCCGACATCTAAAACGTATGTATAAGTACAGCCTAAGCCATCCAGGGTTGGATATAAGCCATCCAGGTTTGGATATAAGGCTTCCGGAGTGGAGCTAAGCTTCCACGCATAACGTTAACGCAGCATGGCCAGGTTCTAGTAGCGACAACCCCCGGGACACGAGGTGGGCCCGTTATCAGTCCTCACTGGAGGAAAATCATCCACAACCTCAGTGGAGGTTAATCATCAAACATATCGCGTCATCAACCCTTATAGAAGGCATTTGATGACAATCACCCATTGGATTCGCGCAGCATCATCTTCATGAGCTCTCTCGCATCACAGTTATCGCGCTAGATCAGAGATCAACATTGTTATAACTTTAACAACACTTTAGTGTCGTATATAATCAGTCGACACATTCAGTATGTGTAACAATACTAAGAACGTCTTCAACATTCATGAGAACATTCTTTTCATATTTCATCTGTGTATTCGATTGTTTTTTTAGATAATTGTATATACATGTATATTTATCATATTTTAAAAGTTGCATTAAACTTATGTAAATGCATTCACCGTCATTGATCCTTTCCGGAGTTATCCCCAGCCACTAGTGTCATCTTGCGACAGTACCTACCTTAGAGCTACGATGCCATCCTTTATAGAATAGGTCCATACTACCATGTAAGAGCCATGATTCTCACTTCTAGCTCGTATTGTGTGTACCTACCATAGAGCTACGATGCCATCCTTTATAGAATAGGTCCATACTACCATGTAAGGGCCGTGATGTGTGTACCTACCAAAGAGCTACGATGCCATCCTTTATAGAATAGGTCCATTCAACCATGTAAGAGCCATGATGTGTGTACCTACCATAGAGCAACGATGCCATCCATTATAGAATAGGTCCATACTACCATGTAAGAGCCATGATGTGTGTACCTACCATAGAGTTACGATGCCATCCTTTCTAGAATAGGTCCATACTACCATGTAAGAGCAATGATGTGTGTACCTACCATAGAGCTACGATGCCATCCTTTATAGAATAGGTCCATACTACCATGTAAGAGCCATGATTCTCACTTCTAGCACGTATGGTGTGTACCTACCATAGAGCTACGATGCCATCCTTTATAGAATAGGTCCATACTACCATGGTAGGGCCGTGATGGGTGTACCTACCAAAGAGCTACAATGCCATCCTTTATAGAATAGGTCCATACTACCATGTAAGAGCCATGATGTGTGTACCTACCATAGAGCAACGATGCCATCCTTTCTAGAATGGTTCATACTACCATGTAAGAGCCATGATGTGTGTACATACCATAGAGCAACGATGCCATCCTTTCTAGAATAGGTCCATACTACCATGTAAGAGCCATGATTCTCACGTCTAGATCAATAGTTCGCCTTACATATTAGATCTACAACTGATAATTAATGCTACTCCTTACTCATGAAAATAAATATATCTTCATATAATAGTCTTAGTAGCAAAGAAAGCAGTATTTGTTGTAATTGTCTAAACATCCACCACTGCCGCCTCCTATAGCTGTATGAATTGCAAGGACAAACAAGAATCATCGAAAATGACGGAAAAAACACTACACAAACATCTACTTTCGTTTCCAAGTGTGGTTTTGTAAGGTAAATGTACTCTAAAAACATAGAAAAGTTAAAAGTAGGATAACTGAACACCGACTAAATATTTGTACGCCAAACTGACAGTATATCACATAAATATCGTAAAAATCAGATAAAGCTAAAATACTAAACCAAATCTGAATGAGGATGTTTATAAACAATGCAATATATAGTGCAGCTGGCAGGAATTAGAGCGCATCAATATCAGACTATTGTGTGTATATAACTTGCAATATATTACCTTGATACCTTGTCTAGGTTGTGCCATTTAAAAGTAAAAAAAATATGTTTAAAGTTGTTTTTATACAAATTCTGTTTTGATCACCTGTCTGGAAATAAATATTGCGAGTAACATAATCGATAAATTGAATTTGTACAGTTATTGACCAATCACATACCGTGACCAGGTATGTAAATAACATACATGTATGTATGCATTTCATTTGTGATTATGACCATTGATTTTGTTTCTTTAAAAACAACTTTGACAGGATTATTTCAGATTGTAATTGATAGCACCAATAAGCTAAGGATATCCAGGTAACATATTGCAAGTTTTATTGTAAAATTAAATGTTTACTGTTGCGTCATAGTTCCTTTTGGAGTCACTTTTAAAGTGCCCTATTAAAACCTCTTTATTTGTATTGTTTAGTTTTGAAATCAGTTTTTTGGTGGTTTCCAACTAGGATGATAAGATGAGGTATTTCAAGTTTCATGTAAAAACACGTAGACGTGTTTGAGATCTCCAATTTTGAATTTTCTATTGTTTAAGAGGACATACACCTTAACCAGTGTGTTAATTTAGTAAACGTCATAGTGACGTCATTAAATGTTAATCTTGGTCTAAACACACATTTGTGGCTGATGCCAGCCTAACCAACATAAGTGGCTGATGCCAGTCTAACCAACATTAATGACTGATGCCAGTCTAAACAAACATTAATGGCTGATGCCAGCCTAACCAACATTAATGACTGATGCCAGTCTAAACAAACACATTATTGACTGATGCCAGTCTTAGCACACATTAAGACTGATACCAGATGCCAAACAGACATGTCTTGTTAGTTCCGCGTTAACAATATATACCATTTGACCATTTAAAAACGTACAATACTAGAAATCGTTTTGCTTCCGTTCCACAGGACACACCTTCATGGCCTGGTGAGTTGCCGATGGATACGTCCTCCTGTTTCAATTTTCTGAACGGGAATGAACGATATCCTGCGTTAAATTTGATCACTAAAACACCCGATTCCGCCATGAGCTAAGGAACATGTTATTGCAAAAAAAGACACGCCTACAAAGCGGCGTGCGATTGAAATAGGGTATGTAGCTTTAATAGTATGAGCTAATGTAGCATTCTGAGATTGAGCGATACACTTTTAGAAAAGAATATATATTGACTTACCTATAATTCTACCATGCATGCATTAAAGACAACCGACCATGTAGAATACTGTTCTTTGCTTTCTTATATATTTACACATGTAGTAAGCACATAGTAATTTCGATTCAATGTCGCGTAAATGAAGCCCTTTGATCATGACGTCACAACAAATGATAACGAAATACTTAATATTGCCCATGTATTGTTTGAATACGACGGTTGACCAACACTTTCCCGAAAACAAAATAAAGGTAAGGTTCCATATTTGTTTGTTTGTTTGTATGATTTTTTACGTCATTTTCAACACATGTAAGTTATATATGACGGTCGATTATTCTATGGTAGAGGCAGACCACCCACTTTTCCTGGGTAGAACAAGAACTGTTCACCTCCCGCCATCCGTAAGAATCGACACTTCCTCACTTACAAGTCGAGCTCCCAGTGGGATTCGAACCCGCAGCGAAGAGAGGCGAGAAGGATTACAACGCAACGTCGTCAACCCCTCCCTCCACCACGTATCAAAAAGTAAGGTCGATACATGTAACAGGGGTGACAAGTCTGATACTTTTTATAGTAAAAGGTATTGCCATAGTCGTCTTTTGATCATGCCGAATATCCAAACGTTATGTAAGGTTTACTAGTTTATTGCAGAGAAAACGATTGACATACATCGAACCATATTGTATTTTCTTCAAGATGTCATATAACATCACGTACAATACACTTATTTCTCCCATTTTGTTTTGTATCCGCCATTGCCGAATAACGCAAAACTTATTAAGTCACTCCTTATTAAGTCGAATAGTGCATAGCAGCATGATTTTTCAAATCTTACGTAAATACGATCAGTTAACTATATTGTGTAAATACTGACCTCACCTAGTGATTTAAACATATATAAAGAGTAATATCACCATATATAAGATAGAAATATTATAATGCCAAATGGGTCTTGTAAAAATAATGACAAATGGGTCGGATAACAATAACGACAAGTGGGTCGGGTAACAAAAACGACAAATGGGTCGGGTAACAATAATGACAAATGGGTCGGATAACAATAACGACAAATGGGTTGGGTAACGATAACGACAAATGTGTCTGGTAACAATAACGACAAATGGGTTGGGTAACAATAACGACAAATGGGTCGGGTAACGATAACGTTGTTACCGACAAATGGGTCGGGTAACACTAATGACAAATGGGTCGGGTTACACTAAAGACAGATGGGTCGGGTAACAATAACGACATATGGGTCGGGTAACTCTAATGACAGATTGGTCGGGTAACAAGAATGGCAAATGGGTCGGGTAACACTATTGACAGATGGGTCGGGTAACAATAACGACAGATGGGTCGGGTAACAATAACGACAGATGGGTCGGGTAACAATAACGACAAATGGGTCGGATAACACTAACGACAAATGGGTCGGGTAACACTAATGACAAATGAGTCGGGTAACAATAACGACAAATGGGTCGGGTAACAATAATGACAAATTGGTCAATAACAATAACGACAAATGGGTCGAGTAACAATAATGACAAATGGGTCGGGTAACAATAACGACAAATGGGTCGGGTAACACTAATGACAAATGGGTCGGGTAACACTAATGACAGATGGGTCTGGTAACAAGTTCTACCAACCCTTCAACTAGGACTATATACTACCACCTTAAAGTTTGACTTCATTTTCCCTGGCGAGGCATGTCTGATGAAACACTTTATACTCCAGCTCATTTCCTTCTGTAGTTGCTGTCCAAATATTACTCTATATGCTGACTTGTTAAAGGGACTTTAAGCCTTTTTTTCTTTTTTGTTAATAACATATCCATTGTTATTGATGTTTTAGACCATTTTCTATGTTGTGAAAAACGATAAATGAACAAATCTGTGCTCTTATCACAGGATTCATTACGATATATAGTATCGAAGGATAGAGAGAAGAAGACACACAGGACGAAAGCACCAACCCTTCCTCAGATGTATGTTATATAATTATATATATATATATATATATAAGCAGCGACACACGAAAACGTCCCTTCGGACGTTTAGACGACAACGTCATAAAGTAACATCTTATGACGTCGGCCGCTAATCAATTAATTACTAATACAATTTCTAGTCACTTCCTTGTTTTACCTAACTGTTATATCATATGTTTTCTTAATATAGATAGTTGATGCTATAGAAAATGGCAATTGGTTATGTTGTTTTTTTGTTATTTAATCAACGACGTCGTCCAAGACGCCGTCGTCAACGTCGAAATTAATGTTGAGTAGAATCTTTAATTTTCAAATTGAGATAAAATCATTTTTAATAAAGATATCAACATAAAATAAAGAGTCTTTTAAACAGAAAATCACCTTGTTTCATAAACATCAAACAAAATAAAATGTCAAAATTTTGTCGGAAGGGTCGTTTTTGCGTATTTCGGCTCATATATATATATATATTTTTGTATATATAATATATATTTATATATATATATATATATATATATATATATACATATGTCTATTGATCCAGCCGTTGGTAGACATTTGGGGGTAAAAATTGCATCCGTTCGGTATTATCCGTTTGTGCCCATTCCGCCGTGGGCACCAATGGCCTAACTAAAATTAATGTAGTTTATTCGTCTAAAAAACATTTCTTTACATATCATTGGGTAAAAAAATCTCTCACCTATTTAAATTAAAATAACTGTTTTATTGCCGAATTCTCACGCCGAACTTTGCTTAATTCAAAATGTATATATATTTGGTGCATCCGTTGATAGACACTTACGTTATTGCATTTTTCTCAATAACGGTCAACATTGCTTTTATATCAAATAAATATTGAGCATTTCATTTACATTGGATCAGATATATTAAAAAGAAATAACAGAATTTAAACATGATAAAGAAATACTTAATGTTTATATTTTTTTGTTGTCATTTTTTTTAATTTCGTGGCAAATATTGTTTCACTCGTTGACGCATGCGCGTTTGAGGTAACAACTGTTAAAATGGCGATCGACTTCGGCGAACTTATGCCAGTTATGGTAAGTTTTCCAATTGTATTTGGACTTTGCATTCGAAAATATATGCTGTTATTGTGTAAAACAATTCAGATTGTTTCTCATTATAGTTCAGACGTTGAAGTATATATGTAATGTGCTACAGAACATGGTAAAACTCGAAATCTGTCTAAGGGCTCAGAATCATGCTCAAGACATGAGTCAATTGTATGCACTCCATTCCCACACGTTTTTCTTTTTAAAATGGTGCATTCTGACGAGCTTTGGGAAACAATTTTGGTAAATAAACAGAACTCTAAAATCCCCCTTTTTTGAGGGATTTTAAGATTTGATTGTCGAAACCCACATCACCCCCTACCCCTTCAGTTTTTGAAATGCTCATAAGGGAAAAGTTGTAGGCCCGGGCTTGCAGTGCCTGCAAGTAGCTCCGCCACTAAGTAGACCATAGGCAGTTACACCGATGGGGTTATTGTCGTATCGGGTAGACAGAAACGTACCCGTAAATCTTCTCCTATACAGAAACGTACTCGAAATGGTGAAAATTGGTGAAATCGGAACAGTTTAGGTTTTTTTTTACATTGTGTAAATTAGCAGCATCATGTTTGTATTGTTTAGCTCGTTTTCGGTAAAACAAGAATAATTTTACGACATTGTACTTTTTCGCGATATTTTGTCTCGGGTACGTTAAGTTGGAGATTCGAAGAGTTAATTTTAAGGGTACGTTTCTGTATACATAAATGTACCCCGGGTACCTTTCTCTAGTATCCGATACGACAATGACCCCATCAGCCTAGGTATGACAATGACCCCATCAGCCTAGTAACCCTAGCCTAGGTCTTGGTATTCTAAATCTTCCATTATTGGCTGGGTTCCTCTGGAACACACTCCCAAAGTGAAATTTACTATGTATACATGAAGGAGGGACAAAGCATGTTTGTATAATGCCATATTGCAAAAACTTGCAAAAATATTTATCAAGCCCCTGCCAACCCCCACCAACCCGCCTCAACCCACCCAACTAGAAACTCACGTTTTTTTAAAACTTATTTCTGTGTTGTTTTGGTCAATTCTTGCACATATAGCTATGTTGACCACCACCCCCACCCCCACACCCCACACGCCCCTGCAAACCGGTTATTTCTATTATTAACTCCGCTGTTAGAGGTCAGGTCGGGCTGGTTTTCGTTGATATTAACAATCTAATAAAGTTTAGAAAAGATCAGATGAAAAATGAAGGGCCTATCGTCTTAACAAGACAAACGTTAACGACTGACGGACGACGGGCGGACAACGGACGACGGACAACTCGCCATCCCATAAGCTCTGCTTGACCAATAGAGCTAAAAGCACACAAAAACACAATCGGATGGTGGTGATGATGAGATTGGGGATAGTTAGGGTATGGGGGAGGGGGTGGAGGGTGTAACATAGCTATATGTGTAACATTTGACGAAAACAACACCGAAATATGTAAAAATAATAATAATAATAAATAATAATAATAAAAATAACCGAGTTTCGAGCGTGTGTGTGCGGGGGTGGGGGGTGGGGAAGGTGGGGCAACATAACTATATGTGTAAGAATTGACCAAAACAAAACAGAAATACGTACAAAAACACGTGACTTTCTAGTGGGGAGGGTGAGATGGGTTGGCGGGGATTGGCAGGGGGCGTGTGGGTGGTGGTGGGAACATAGCTATATTTGTAAGAATTGACCAAAACAACACAGAAATAAGTTGGAAAAAAGCCAATGGTATATATATTGTTGTTTCTTTACATATATTTATGTCTGTGTTGTTTTGGTCCATTGTTACACATACAGCTATGTTGCCCGCCCCCTCCACTCACTACTCGAAATTCATTTTTTTTTTACATATTTCTGTGATGTTTTGGTCAATTCTTACACATTAAGATATGTTGCAAACCCCATCCCTCACCCACTCTAAACTCGTTTTGTCCTTTGTTTACATATTTCTGTGTTGTTTTGGTCAATTCTTACACATATAGCTATGTTAACCCCTCACCCCACCCCACGCCCTCACCCCTCACACGAAACTCGATTTTATATATATATATATTTTATACATATTTCTGTATTGTTTTGGTCAATTCTTATACATATAGCTATGTTGCCACCCCCACACCCCACGGCCCATGCCAACCCCCGCCAACCCCCGCCAACCCGCCTCAACCCACCCCACTAGAAACTCACGTTTTTAAAACTTATTTCTGTGTTGTTTTGGTCAATTCTTGCACATATAGCTATGTTGACCTGCCCCACCCCAGCCCCACAACCCACACGGCCCCTGCCAACTGGATCCCCCTCCCAACTACTCACGTGTTTTTTAACATATCTCTGTGTTGATTTGGTCAATTATCACCCCTACCCTACCACACACCACACATCCCCACACCCACACACACACTCGAAACTCGGTTATTTTTATTATTAACTCCGCTGTTAGTGGTCAGGTCGGGCTGGTTTTCGTTGATATTAACAATCTAATAAAGTTTGGTAAAGATCAGATGAAAAATGAAGGGCCTATCGTCTTAACAAGACAAAAGTTAAAGACTGACGGACGACGAACGGACAAGCGTCGACGGACAACTCGCCATCCCATAAGCTCTGCTTGACCAACAGAGCTAAAAGCACACAAAAACACACTCGGTGCTGGTGATGATGGGGTGGGGGATAATTAGGGGAATCTGGGGGAGGGAAGGAGGGGTGTCACATAGCTATATGTGTAAAAATTGACGAAAAAACAACACAGAAATATGTAAAAATAATAATAATAATAATAATAATAAAAATAACCGAGTTTCGAGCGTGTGTGTGCGGAGGTGGGGGTTGGGGGAGGTGGGGCAATATAGCTATATGTGTAAGAATTAACCAAAACAACACAGAAATAAGTTGACAAAAAAGCCAGAGGACGGAGGGAGTCAATGGTGGGGGATGTGGCGCAGCATAGCTATACGTTTAGGAATTGACCAAAACAACACAGAAATATGTAATAAAAAATCCGATTTTTCGAAGCGAGATGGGGCGGGGAGCAACATAGCTATGTGTGAAAGGATTGACCAAAACAACACAGAAATATGTAAAAAAACAAAACACATGAGTTTCTAGTGGGGATGAGGAAGCGGGTTGGCGGGGGTTTGCACGGGGCGTGAGGGTTGGTGGGGGGGGGGGGGGGGGGACAAAATAGCTAAATGTCTAATAATTGACCAAAACAACACACGAAATAAATTTAAAAAAGTGAGTTTCTAGTGGGGAGGAGGAGGCGGGTTGGCGGGTGTTGGTCGGGGGCGTGGGTGTGGGGGCTGTGGGGGCAACATAGCTATATGTGTAAGAATTGACCAAAACAACACAGATATATGTATAAAAATATATATATAATAATCGAGTTTCGACTGAGAGCTGAGGTGGTGGGGTGATGTGAGGGGGGAAACACAGCTATATGTGAAAGAATTGACCAAAACAACACAGAAATATGTAAAACAAAAATCAAGAGTTTCGAGTGCAGGGGGAAAGGGGGTGGCAACATAGCAAAATTTGTAAGAATTGACCAAAACAACACAGAAATAAGTTGAAAAAAACAGTGGGCGGAGGGAGTCAGGGTTGGGGGGATGTGGCGCAGCATAGCTATACGTTTAGGAATTGACCAAAACAATACAGAAATATTGAATAAAAAATCCGATTTTCGAGTGGGATGGGGCGGGGAGCAACATAGCTATGTGTGTAAGGATTGACCAAAACAACACAGAAATATGTAAAAAAACACACGTGAGTTTCTAGTGGGAATGAGGAGGCGGGTTGGCGGGGGTTTGCACGGGGCGTGAGGGTTGGTGTGTGGGGAGGCAAAATAGCTAAATGTGTAATAATTTACCAAAACAACACAGAAATAAATTTACAAAAACGTGAGTTTCTAGTGGGGAGGGGGTGGCGGGTTGGCGGGTGTTGGCCGGGGTCGTGGGATGTGGGGCAACATAGCTATATGTGTAAGAATTGACCAAAACAACACAGAAATATGTATAAAAAATATATATAAACTAATCGAGTTTCGAGTGAGAGCTGAGGTGGTGGGCTGATATGTGGAGGGCAATATAGCTATATGTGTAAGAATTGACCAAAAACAACACAGAAATATGTAAAACAAAAATCAAGAGTTTCGAGTGGGTGGGGGATGGGGGATGACAACATAGCTAAATGTGTAAGATTTGACCAAAATATAACAGAAATATTTTAAAGAAAAATGAATATCGAGCGGTGGGGGAAGTGGGGGCGGGGTGAGGCGGGCATCATAGCTACATGTGTAAGAATTGACCGAAACAACACAGAAACATGAAGAAAAAAGTCGACTTTAGAGTAGTGGAGGCGGGGGGAAGCATGGCGGGGGAGGAGGGCAACATAGCTAAAAGTGTAAGAATTGACCAAAACAACACAGAAATTTGTTTTTAAAAATCGAGTTTCCAGTGGGTGGAGGGAGTCAGGGGTGGGGGGAGGTGGCGCAGCACAGCTTTACGTTTAGGAATTAACCAAAACAACACAGAAATACTTTCCAGTGGGAGGTAACGGGGCAATATAGGGATGTGTGTAAGAACTGACCAAAACAACACAGAAATATGTAAAAAAATATATATATCGACTTTCGAGTGTGGATGGGTGGGGTAGGCGGGAGGTGGGAAGACGGGGTGAGAGCTGAGGTGGTGGGGTGTTGTGAGGGGGGAAACATAGTTATATGTGAAAGAATTGACCAAAACAATACAGAAATATGTAAAACAAAAATCAAGAGTTTCGAGTGGGTGGGGGAAAGGGGGTCGCAACATAGCAAAATGTGTAAGAATTGACCAAAACAACACAGAAATAAGTTGAAAAAAACAGTGGGCGGAGGGAGTCAGGGGTGGGGGGATGTGGCGCAGCATAGCTATACGTTTAGGAATTGACCAAAACAACACAGAAATATTGAATAAAAAATCCGATTTTCGAGTGGGATGGGGCGGGGAGCAACATAGCTATGTGTGTAAGGATTAACCAAAACAACACAGAAATATGTAAAAAAAAACACGTGAGTTTCTAGTGGGAATGAGGAGGCGGGTTGGCGGGGGTTTACACGGGGCGTGAGGGTTGGTGTGTGGGGAGGCAAAATAGCTAAATGTGTAATAATTTACCAAAACAACACAGAAATAAATTTACAAAAACGTGAGTTTCTAGTGGTGAGGGGGAGGCGGGTTGGCGGGTGTTGGCCGGGGTCGTGGGGTGTGGGGCAACATAGCTATATGTGTAAGAATTGACCAAAACAACACAGAAATATGTATAAAAAATATATATAAAATAATCGAGTTTCGAGTGAGAGCTGAGGTGGTGGGCTGATATGTGGAGGGCAATATAGCTATATGTGTAAGAATTGACCAAAAACAACACAGAAATATGTAAAACAAAATTCAAGAGTTTCGAGTGGGTGGGGGATGGGGGATGGCAACATAGCTAAATGTGTAAGAATTGACCAAAATATAACAGAAATATGTTAAAGAAAAATGAATATCGAGCGGTGGGGGAAGTGGGGGCGGGGTGAGGCGGGCATCATAGCTATATGTGTAAGAATTGACCGAAACAACACAGAAACATGAAGAAAAAAGTCGACTTTAGAGTAGAGGAGGCGGGGGGAAGCATGGCGGGGGAGGAGGGCAACATAGCTAAAAGTGTAAGAATTGACCAAAACAACAAAGAAATTTGTTTTAAAAAATCGAGTTTCCAGTGGGTTGAGGGAGTCATGGGTGGGGGGAGGTGGCGCAGCACAGCTTTACGTTTAGGAATTAACCAAAATTACACAGAAATACTTTCGAGTGGGAGGTAACGGGGCAACATAGGTATGTGTGTAAGAACTGACCAAAACAACACAGAAATATGTAAAAAAATATATATATCGACTTTCGAGTGTGGAGGGGTGGGGTAGGCGGGAGGTGGGAAGACGGGGCGGGGCTAGCTATATGTGTAAGAATTGACTAAAAAACAAAGAAATAGGTAAAAAAAATCGAGTTTCGAGTGGTTGGTGGGAGGCGGAAGGGGTAGGGGTGGGGTAGGGATGAGGGGGAGCAACATAGCTGTATGTGAAAAATTGATTGAAACAACACAGAAAAAGGTTAAAAAAAACAACGTCTGTTTATAGTGGGGAGGGGGTGGCGTTAGGGCGAGTATTTGCAGGTGCGTCGGGAGGGGGCTGGAAGCAACATAGCCATATGTGTAAGAATTGACAACAACAACACAAAAATATGTAAAAAAAAAATATATATATAAATCAAATTTCGAGTGCGTGATGATGGGGTGAGGTGCGGGGCGTGATAACATAGCTGTATTTGTAAGAATTTACAAAAACAACACAGAAATATGTGAAAAAAAAACAAAGAAAAAAGGAGGGGGTGGGGGCAACATAGCTAGGTGTGTAAGAATTGACCAAAACAACACAGAAATACGTAAAAAAATAATAAATAATTATATACATAAAAAAAATCGAGTTTCGAGTTCTGTGGGTTGGGTGGTGGGGGGAGGTGGTGGGGGTGGCAACATAGCCATATGTGTAAGAACTGACAAAACAACACAGAAATATGTGAAAAAAACGAGTTTCGAGTGGGGGGAGGGGGATGGGGGTAGGAGATGGGAGCAACATAGCTTTGTGTGTAAGAATTCTCCAAAACAACACAGACATATGTATTTTTTTTTAAATATATCGACTTTGGAATGTGGTAGGGGACGCGGGGTTGGAGGCGGGGCGGCGAGGGGAGAGGGCCACCATAGCTATATGGCGTGGGGAGGAGGGAGCACTTTCCCCAATATGGGTGAAGTATGTATAACATGCATAATGCTATAAGAAATCTCAAACCAAAATTATAGATATATACAACAGCGTACACGCACACCTAGATCTGCCTTTAATGCACATTTTATGGGTCATCACAATTTGGGATCCACGGGAGCCCAGAATTTGCAGCAGACAAAATTACTTACGCAACCCTTTACAACATACTATAAGGAATCTAAATCCCAAATTTAGTTTTGCTAGAAATGTAAGAGATATAGACCTGTAAACACAGCTTACACGCAAAAGTTTATGTGAAATATACATAATTTGGGTTCCATGGGAGCCCATGCGTTGCAGGAACAACAATTGCTTGTGCAGACCTTAAGGTAATGCTATAAGGAAGCCCATGGCCAAATTTGGTTGTGCTAGGATAAGAAATTTAAGAGACATAGACTTGTAAACACAGCTTACACGCAAACCTTGATGTGGGACGCCGACGCCCGGGTGATTACATAAGCCCTCTTATTCTTCGAATAGTCGAGCTAATAATGTGTACGTGCCGATTAACAGTTGAGGATTGTTCATGGGTTTTTAAAATAGCCGTTGCTAACTCTTAATTCCACGCTTCACTTTTAGGGTTTGGCCTGGCTGGTTAAAGCCGTGTATATTGTGTATACTAGCGTTAATATTCTCGTAAATTATGTAAATACCTCGTACTTTCTAGGTTTTGAATCCATGTATATAGGTTGTAAAATATGGCTGTTCTTGGAGGGATAGCTACTTTAATAAGAACCTCCAACTATAGAGATATTATAATTAATAAACCATTTAATTGTTGCTGCAAACAGAATATAGCATATGTTTAAACGTAATTTTAAAATAAAATCGTTTCAGATTGTTTCATATTAACATAATTGAACGTGATAAATATTGTATTCGTTGACACTTAAGCAGTCAGCATCAACTCACTGTAAGTTATGAAACCACCAATTATATATATAATGCAAGAGTGTAAGTTTCATATAGAAAAATAATTTAACACTTCAAATATCACCAGAACAGGTGGGGATCACATGACATGTAAGAAAGTTATTCTTAAACAGGTCAAAGGTACAGTTGTTTTCATTGATAGTTACTCACGAAGTGTACGCATAGATTAGAAATTTGGCAAATTTTCATCAATTATCCAGTAAAAACTATAACCCTTAGCCCGCAATCACGACTATAATAGCCTTTGCGTCCATTGTAAACCCAGATCAGCCTGCAAGTATCTAGCTGGCTGATCAGGGTTTACAATGTCCGGCTACTGGTCTGTCATTTCCCCCAAAACACCCATTGTCACATAAATGGAATAGTCTTACTGTAAAGAAAGAAAAGGCCATTATATATATGTAGCGGGTTTGTGGTTAATATGCTTCTCATTAACACACAAATAAAATCGAATATAAATGGGCTGTTTTCCCCTAATGATTCACGATTTTCCATTTCCAAAATGTTGCGATTTTATTTCGTTTTCACTAGATGATAACATTTGCGTTACACATTATTTAGGTTCTATAGTAAAATAAAAAAATCTTCGGCAAAATAAAGCATGATAATTTTCACGATTTTATTTTGAAAGACACATACATTGAATCAATTTGCAAACACTTGCATGAAATATGCAGGGTGTTAAAATAACCACACTGTAAATACCTTAATTATAAAAGTAAACTGCGTTGAACATCAAGGATAAAGACCGAGTTTATCACCTACCATAATTTAGGGGTGTATCAACTATCTGGTCACTGATTGGTCATCTTATTTTTATGATGATTTATCAAAATTATGAATAATGCCCATTTCCATCAAGGAGGGATTACTGTATATTCATCTACACCTCGGAGGTTTACATGAAATTGGTGGTGGTAAACCTATGACATCTCATATATGTATATATAGTTAAATAGATTTGCATTCAATCCTTATAGTGTGGGGTAGGTGACTTGAAAATGAACACATATACAAATGTATGACGAATTTCATCAGAATCCATTCACGGAGAAAATGAACACGTCTATGGCGAAGGTCATCAGAATCCATTCACGGGGTCGATCTACACTTCCGTAGTTTGAATAATTGTATTTAATTGCTTTACATCGACTTCATATATAATATACATTTTATTTATCTAAATGTTCAATTGGACTTCATTTTCTAAATATTAGTTTATGTCTAGCAATGAAATAATGGGTTTAGGTAGCTAGCATATTTCACTACCGCTCATGGACAGTCTCAATCAAACTGAGACTGCAATATTCGTATGTGTCGGGCTCGGCCGTTTCCAAAGGTCCATTATCATACTCTTTTTTTTAACATGCTTGGGAATGGACTTATTGCTAAAATAATTAATGAGACGTCACATTATTTTTTAAATCTAGTTTGCATTTATTAAATATAAATCGTATTCAGTTGTGCTAGACTTTGTTTATTAAATAGTGTTTAGTTAACATATTAACACTTACATTTAGCTAAACATCTTGTTTTGATTTATTATATCTATAGCAATTGCGCTATAATGTAGTTTTACAAAAGGCACACTTACATATTTGACATTAAACAATGCATGGTACCAATGTGTTGTCATCGGTATTATTCTGTAATGAAACCGTTTTGTCCAACTGTAGGTTAGTCTGTAAGTTATACATTCGTGAAACATTAAAGGAATGCCTAGTTAATTTGAGTGTAATAGCTGTACAGAATAGAATCATTTATGACCGGTTTCCTATAGGACCGGTCTCCTGGCTTGAGGTACTACAGGACCGGTCTCCTGGCGCCGAGTCCTACATATTGGTGGTATGACGCGTTACTGTTACTACAGGTGTTTAATTATGTGCAAATTTAGCACGTTATGCAGTGCTTCTACATTTAAATTATACTGGTTTCATTAAACTTTATACTCGGAAGTTCCACAATATGTTCTGGCTGAATACACTTACACAGCTAAACAATTCTGGTTTCGGTACACGGTCCTACTCAGAAGTTCAATAATGTGCCATTTTGCGCGTTATGTTCTGGTTGGGTACACTTACACAGCTAAATAATTCTGGTTTCGGTACACGGTCCTACTAGTTCAATAATATGCCATTTCGCCACGTTATGTTCTGGCTGATTACACTTATACTGCTAAATAATTCTGGTTCGGCACACGGTCCTACTCAGAAGTTCAATAATGTTCCATTTTGCCGCATTATGTTCTGGTTGTTACACTTACACTGCTAAATAATGCTGGTTACAGTACAAGGTCCTACTCAGTTCACAATGTGCTATTGTGCTGCGTTTTATATAGCGGTGTTTACGCTTACTAAAATATAATTATAATATTATGATGTAATGCTACTCAGAATTAAATAAATAACAACCTATTATTTAGCCATGATATGCATTGGTTGTATGCGTATCCATTAAATTCACGTGTCATGATGTATTTTTACACAAAAGTTCAATAATGTGCTATTCTGTCGTGTTATACAGTGGTTGTATGTGCTTCCTTAGATATCTTTTTTTTATTTCATTATTTGTTCCTACTCAGAAATCCAATAATGTGTCATGTTGCCGCGTTATACAGTGGTTGTATCGCTTCCATAGATATATTAATCTGATTTCACAACGCCGTCCTACTCATAAGTCCAATAATGTGTCATGTTGCCTTATTATAGTGGTTGTATGAGTTTTCCTAGTTAACTAATTATGATTTCATGACGCGTTCCTACTCACAAGTACAATACGGTGTCATGTGGCCGCGTTATACAGTGGTAATATGCGCTTCCATAGATACATTATTCTCATTTCATGACGCGTTCCTACTCAGAAGTTCCATAATGTGCCACTTTGCCGCGTTATGCAATGGTTTTATTTTCCAAGATTTTACAAAGCACGCGATACCTTTGTCAGTTTTATTCTCCTGGACGTATATCCACCCTAATAAGTTGTAGGCGGTTTCCTTGTGGTTAAGGCTCGGATCGACTTTGATCACCCACTTCATGTTGTCTACGGCGACTTTCATGTGTGCTTTCTTGTTCAGTTGTCTATAAACGAGGTACTGCATAAAGAAGAGGAACACTTTAACGTCAACCGCCGCGCAGTCATACCAGACGTCATCACAGATATGACGTGATCCTGCTGGTGTACCGACCGACCGGAACATGTCATACCTTAACGCGTCAGGCAATAGCGTTAATGCCTGTTATATTAACATTACGCATGGATTGAAATACGGTGCTGCCTCCTGCAAAGTAACATTACCGTCCGATATTCTGTGGAGTAGCGTCTGGTTTAGAGTATGTCTTATTGTACGGACACGACACCAACATGCAGTTGTCATAATTGAAATACACCGTTCTTGCTGGTGTAACCATTTTTCACAAACATCATACCGACCAAGCAGGTGCAGAATAGAAATATACCCGAGACATATAGACATCATTTCTATTGTCATACATACTATTGTTTAAGTACTTCAGTATGAGAGACAAACACAATCTTCTAGTTCGGACGTCTTCTATGTTTTCTATTCCATATGTCAGAATAGTTTGGGCGATGATTGGCTTAGTGTGTGGTATAAGTGACATTATTGCGGACTTTGTTTCTTCTTCTGAATGTTCCGTCATGACATCTATACTTCGTAGCCTACATAAATGTGACAGTGATTTTTCTAACGAAACGCGTAATTCTGTGTCCATGCATATATACATGTATTGACACCAATAGAATTTCATACTTGAAAAATGGATTGCTGTGATTAATCTATTGACATATATATTTAGAACCATTGGTTTCCGTATAACCGGGCAAGGGGTATACGGATTACAAGGTGCACGTGTAAGTTGTTCTCTCAGACCGTCACAGTGTATACGGAGTAAGAACGTACATCCCTCTGATAGTAGCCCGTGTATAACTTGATACAGTTGCACTCGTACATCCCCCTGAATTTCCTGGCAAACACATTCGCCTCTTTAATGAAATAGTTTGGACAGAAGCCGACATTTACCAAATGCTTTAAAGTGTTCATAAGATAGAACACACATGTCATTAAATTATCAGGCGTCCATAATTCTGCTGGTAATATTTCCACCATAATCAAGATACATGTCTTACAGTGGTACGAGCTGAGGGAATCGTGCCTCATTTAACGTTTTATTAAATCCTTCTTAATGATCTTTAATAGGACATAACAATTGAACTGAACAGGTGTAAGTTGGAACATGAGTTGTCTTTCTTGGAGCGAGAATGAAACCCTCCATTCGAGATTCTTCTCCTCGCTAAATGGGTAACCGGTTGGAACAAACAAGCACCCATATGAGTTTAACAAATCGATAAATTCTTGTGGATATCTATTACTGAGACGGAGGCGTGTGATCAAGTTTAATGCAAAAGATGGATATGTCTTACATCTATAGGCTTCAACAATGTCTACTGATGTGTATCCTGGTTGAGAACGACGAGTGGCAGCTGGTCCATTTTCTTCATCAATTAGATCGTAATTACGATATGATGATTTATTGTTCCTCACCCATCTGCCATATCGGTCAACACTGTTGTCATCCTCTGTATACCGTGCGTTGAATACATTATGAGGAACGCTATCCTCAACAATGTGTAGTTTCACGTACCCCGGTGCGGTAATATCATCTCTAATAAGCATATGACATCTTCCATCAGGCAGAACTTCACACATATTCCCAAGCACTGGGTAATCTTCGTTACATATAAGCCCATCCAAATCCGAATGTAAACCCGCCGTTGATGTACCTTCAGATGCACTACCAAATGTGTAAAATGTCTTATTGACACCAAAAAAATGGCTGCTTAATGTGTTCACTATATCACGCGTTATGCTTGTTTCCATGCTCATCTTTCTCTTTTCCTCGGAGACGCCGATATTGTCCATAATCTCGCACAGTCTCAGTGACAGCGAACGGATGTAGTCGCTCATTGTTGATCTGAAATAATAATAATATACATCGTAATGATTCACTTAATAACTAAATAATTATAATACTAATAATACTAATATTAAATATTGTAGTATATTAATAAGGAAATAACTTTAATATTAGTATATTATTATTATTTTTATTATTAATATTATTTGTTGTTGTTGTTGTATTATTATTACTATTATTATTATTTGTAGTATTATTATTTGTAGTAGTAGTAGTATACTAGCTTCCTTTGATATCAAGGGTTCTATGGTATCACGGAAGTGTCTAATCTATAAAACAGTATGCATCTCTGCGAAAATATGATAATTATTTGATAGATGTGACTTTAGATAGATATAATAAAATAATTGACAAAAATAGGTATATTTATCATTAATAAAAGAATATCACCCCTAGTCTCCATAAACGCATTTACCATTACCTTGATGGTTATAAAATTGATTGATTTTTAGTCTGATGAGCCTGTTGTACATTATTGTTTCTAGAAATGGTAACTCACTGAATCGTATACCAGTTACTAACAAATACAGGATACACTATATGTGCATACATTGATACCATAGAACTTTTAAAATAATAACCTTAATGATGGTACCCTTCTTTCCAAATCTAATTCCGACATTTTTAAGTAAAATTTATTACATTTTCTTTTTTGTATATTGTTTACAATTTTTTTTTTCGTCAAACCATTTAAGTACCGTGATACCATAAAACCCCATGCTAGTAGTAGTAGTAGTAGTAGTAGTAGTAGTAGTAGTAGTAGTAGTAGTAGTAGTATTTGAAGTAGAAGTAGAAGTAGTAATGTCATTAGTTGGTTGACATATCGAGCAGCGTATATGTTGACTTACATATATACGTTATGGTTATCGACTGATTAACACGGTGTCAGTAGTTGATTAAGACTACGTTCATCTACGCCTCGGAGGTTTACATGAAATTGGTCGTGGTAAACCTATGACATCTCCTATATGTATATATAGTTAAATAGTTTTGCTTTCAATCCTTATATTTGTGGGGTATGGGACTTGAAAATGAACACATATAATTTATGACGAATTTCATCAGAATCCATTCACGGAGAAAATGAACACATCTTTGACGATTTTCATCAGAATCCATTCACGGAGTCGATATACACTTCCGTAGTTTGAATAATTGTATTTAATTGTTTTACATTGACTTCATATATAATATACATTTTATTTATGTAGATGTTTAATTGGAATTCATTTACTACATGGGTGATTGAATGTGCGATGATGTGTGGAATGAGCGGATAAATTTGCTCTGATCATTTTCAGATTTTCAGTAAAAAACATCTTTCAATATGAAATATTGTTGGTGCATTTAAAGCGTCTTTTCAAGAGCATTTCATGAAAGGAGTTTATTGGAAGTAAGTAAAAAATAACTTATTGAGTCAAAATTGACATTATTGGACATCATAGTATTTTCCTTTGTTCGCGTTATGTGAAAATCCCGTGCGCTGAATGAGATCCATTGTTGACATTCTACGCGGACTACACACACTGTGTTTGTTTGTATACAAAGTGTTTGTTGTACACAAACGTTTTGGAATAACCATGTTCAAAGTCGTGAACATGACAAGTGATATGCTGGAAAGCATGAATACAGAAACTTCTGGTAAGAAACGATCTTCTTCCATTAAGCGTAAACCTGACAAGGAAAATGGTACGCCTTTAAAACGCCAGAATTCATTACCAGACATCAGTAAATTTGGTAAAAAAGGTAAGAAAGGCCCATCATTTGCAGACATGGTTGCACAAACATTTATAGAAGAAACTTTTCTTACTAACGTTACACCAATATTAACCAATGTATTGGGTCCCGTCGTGAAATCAGCTATGGATGTTGCTATTGCCGCTTTCAACGAGTCCGTCGTAAAACCGAAAAGGCCGAGACAGATAAACCAGTACGTCTTCGGACACAGGATCAAATCAGTTTCTTTGTTGAGTCTGACTAAATAGACTGTGATATCAGTTCCAACGAACTTCATGCTGTTTCAACTATTTTCTAAACTGTCTTATGATATACTTATCATGTAATTGAAGTATTGTTTGTTTATTCTTCTTCGTTTTTACCCCCACAATCTAACTAACTTCGTTTTTGTATAATGACGTGTTTTTTGTTGTTTTTTTGTTGAGACCAATGTATATCTATTTCGACGTCACGTGATTAATTACTTTGACATTTTACAATATTGCGGAAAATCCAAATGCTCTTTTTAGATCAAAACCGTCACTGCTAAGTCTATTTTAAAATCGGCACGCTTTAGATATAGCTAAATTGCTGGACCAGTTTTAATAGTTCTTTTGTTGTTTTTGTTCAAATTAAAGTTTATACATATGTAACTGTATATTGATACTTTTTTTTTTTTACGATAATATTAGTATATACAATTAATGGTATTGATGGTATTATTAGTAATATATAATAACGTTGATAACACTTTAAATGATGAAGATGCAAGCCTTAGGTGTATGGTGATGATTATGATGAGTTTACAGACACATTGATGAGTATAATGATGAGTATAAGGCTTTGTTGATACCATGGTGATGGTGATGAAGATGATGTAACAATACTGATCTTGGTTTATTGCGATGATGATTATGACAATTATGTTGATGTAATGGTGGTTATGTTAATGTAGTGGTTATGATGTTGATGTAGTGGTGGTTATGTTGATGAAATGGTGGTCATGTTGATGTAATGATGATTATGTTGATGTAGTGATGTTTAGTTTGATGTAATGGTGATTATGTTGATGACAATGGCGATGATTATGATGATATTTGTTTACTGCAGTGATGATTATGATAATTTTGTTTACGAAAATGATAATTATGGTGATAATTTTGATTATGTTGATGGTGATGAATTGATGATTATGATGATGCGGATGATTAGGATTATGTTAATGTGATGATGTTGATGATGCTCATTAGGATTATGTTGATGCAAAGATGGTTAAAATAAACGATGATGAATATGATGGTAATGTTGATGCAATGATGATAATGGTGATGATTATGATTTTTATTATTATTATTATAATTAATGCTGATGCAATCGATGATAACGGTGATATTTCGAAAATGAAAGTGATATTAATATGTTGATGATTTGATAGATGTCAGCAAAATAAAGTTGTTGATTGTGATGACAATCATGTTGACAAACTTATAATTGTGTTTATGTGAAGATGATTATGTAATGAAGAATATTTTGATGAGAAATATTTTTATGGGAAATTGATTGTGTTGATGTTGTGATGATTATGATGATGAAAATGATAATGATGTTAATGTGGTGATGATTGGATTGATGTGATGATAATGATATTGCCAATTAGGTGACGATAATATTTATGATTATGATGATTTTTATTGCTTTGTAATTATGGATGATGACTATGTTTATATGTGTTGAGGACCAGTTAAACTTGAATAATCACCAACTGAGAGATATAATGTTGATTAATAATCTAACCAACGTAATTAAAGAACCAACACGTGTCACTGACAATTCTTCAACTTTAATTGATCCAGTAGTTATGTCAGATTATGTTAAAGAACATGAATTTGGTATTATTATAACACCACGTGACGTTACTGACCATTTCGGTACATACATGTGTTTTAATTTTAATCAAGTTATTACATCATCATTCATAATACAAGTTTGGAATTATAAAAATGATGATTTTATCAAACTAAACAGACTCATAGAAGATACTGATTGGTCCTTTCTTCATAATAATGATTTAGAAGTTGCGTGCAATAATTTTACGAGTTAGTTTATGGAATTAATTAAAATATGCATACCCTCTAAACAAGTAACTATACGACCGAATGATAAACATTATAATGATTCTGAGATTCGTCGAACTTCAAGACAACGCGACCGAAAAAAACGTATAGCAAATAAATCTCGTTCTAATTCGGATTGGATATCATACAAACGTTTCAGAAATAAAGTTAATAATTAAAACAAATATGCTAAAGAAAGTATTTTCAATAATAAAGAAAGTACTTTAATCGAAACCAGCTCAAACAATCCTCGTAAATATTGGAAAATTTTAAAAACACCTTATTTAGTCAAATAAACATTCTGAAACTATATCCCCATTAAAAACTACATTATCGAACGGAGAAATAATATATTCTGTATTTGATGTTGATAAAGAAAACTGTTTAAACGATTTTTTTGTTTCAATTGCCTCCATCGATGAAACGAACGCAGTTTTACCATTTTTTTTTACAAAAATGATACCAGTTTAGACAATATTTCTGTTGCCGAATCAGAAATTATGGACATTTTAAAAAATATTAGACGTTAACAAAGCAACAGGAAACGATGGAAAAAGTCAAAAAGTACTGAAAGAAACAGCTGTAATGATTTGCAAACCTCTTGGTATTATATATAATAGATCGTTGAACGAATCTTATTTTCCGGACATTTTGAACTTTGCAAACGTTATGTCACTTTTCAAAAGAGGTCTTACATATATTTCGACTAATTATAGACCGGTCTCGCTGCTAAGTTGTGCAGGGAAAGTTTTTGAACAGGTCGTTTATAAGTTTATTTATAACCATTTACATATTATGACTTATTTTTCAAAAATCAATCTGGTTTTCTCACAGGTCATTTGACAGTTCATCAACTTATCGGTATATATCATAATATTTGTTAAGCTTTTGACGCCAAACAATATACGTATATTGTATTTGCAGATATCTCTTGAGCTTTTGATAGGGTATGGCATAAAGCGCTTTTATTTAAACTTAAACAAAATGGAGTTCATGGTAAATTCCTTTCTTAAGTTATATTAATAATAGTAGGCAACACGTATTTGTCGGAAACGCGTATTCTGAATCAAAAACATAACCGAGGGCGTTCCTCAAGGCTCCGTGCTCGGACCCCTTTTTTTAAATATATGTTAATGATATATCCGAAAATATGTTAAGCATAGCTCGTTTGTTTGCCGATGATAGTTCTTTTTCAGTATCCACTTCAAGAATTGATCACATGGAGGGTATTCTAAACCATGATTTAAACATTGTTTCAACTTGGTCAAAAATATGGTTAGTTCAGTTAAATGCCAGTAAAAGTGAAGCTTTTTTTTTTCTAAAAGAAATGAACAGCGTCGGCCTAATCTTATTTTAGACAACACCCAGTTGTCGTTTGTTGAACAACATAAACATTTAGGTCTTACTTTGAGCCATGATGGCAAATGGCATATACATATCGAAAATATCTCTCTATCGGCTTCCAAAATCATTGGAACTATGAGGCTTTTGAAATTTACACTAAGTCGTAAGGCATTAAATCAAATTTATTTATCGTATGTCCGTCCAATCTTAGAATATGCTGCTATTGTTTGGGATGGCTGCAGCGAATATGAAAAAATAAACTTGAAAAAATACAATATGAAGCTGCAGGTATTATGACCGGTCTTACCCGTTCAGTATCTATTGTTAATTTAATGAATGAAATAGGGTGGCTAACGTTATCAGAACGGCGTAGGTTCCAAAAACTTTATGTTGTATATAAAATGAAAAACGGAACAGTGCCTGAATACCTGGCAAATCTACTGCCAAGAACCGTAGCGGAAGAGACTCCATATCCCCTCAGGAACGCAGAAAATTTCTCGCAGACTTCAGTTAGAACCTCTGTTTTTTAAAATTCATTTATTCAATCAGCTATGAAACTCTGGAACGGTTTACCATTCGATATTAGAAATTTAGGCTCATTATACATATCCAAAGGTCAGTTTATGCGAATAATGTTTACTAATTCAAATGTTCCTAGTTTTTACTTTTCTGGTGTACGTTTTTTTCTGTTATGCATGCTAGGATAAGAAATTCATGTAGTAATCTCAATAATGATATTTTTCAAAATCATTTACGCGTATCGCCTCAATGCATTTGCGGTCAGAGTAATGAAAATGCAAATCATTTCTTCTTTGAATGTATGCAATTCAATGTTGAGAGGCTCGAACTCTTCCAGTCAACACGTTCGTTTCATCTACATAATTGTGTGGAAGGTTAGATCTTACAATACAAGAAAATGGTTTTATTTTTAATTCTGTTCAAAACTTTATTAGAGATAGTCATCGATTTACTTAGCTTGTCCATTACATTTTATCTGTCTAATCAACCCGAGCAATGTCACATGTGTTGCATTATTATTTCTTCCACTTCTACTTTTTCTTTATTTTTTATTTCTATTTTCTTATTATCTTAACATGTTCTACTACATATCATGTTGTAGTTACTCCAGTTTATTGATACGTGTTAATAGCAATTGCCATTCATTATATTTGTTAAATCTCCATTGTAGGGAAGGGCCGTAACTACTATGGGTAGCACTTCTGGCCCGACCCGATTGCATTGTACTTGTACATATATGGCAATAAAATAAGTTTAAATCATTAGTTTATGCCTAGCAATGAAGTAAAGGTTTTAACATGCTTGGGAATGGTCTAATTACGATAATAATTAATGAGACGTCACATTATTTTTTAAATCTAGTTTTTATTTATTAAATATAAATCGTATTCAGTTGTGCTAGACTTTATTTATTAAATAGTGTTTAGTTATGATATTAACACTTACATTTGGCTAAACATCTTGTTTTGATTTATTATATCTATAGCACACTTACATATTTGACATTAAACAACGCATAGTACAAATTAGTTGTCATTGGTATTATTCTGTTATGAAACCGATTGTTATGAAACTGTCCAACTGTAGGTTAGTCTGTAAGTTATACATTCGTGCAACATTAAACGAATGTCTAGTTAATTTGAGTGTAATAGTTGTACAGAATATAATCATATATGGCCGGTTTTCTATAGGACCGGTCTCCTGGCTTGAAGTACTACAGGACCGGTCTCCTACAGTCCTGGCGCGTTACTGTTACTACAGGTGTTTAATTATGTGCCAATTTAACTTGTTATTCAGCGTTTCTACATTTAAATTGTAATGGTTTCATGAAGCTTTATACCCGAAAGTTCCACAATATGTTCTGGCTGGTTACACTAACACAGCTAAATATTTTGGTTTCGGTACACGGTCAGAAGTTCAATAATGTACCATTTTGCTGCATTATGTTCTGGTTGGTTACAGTTACACTGCTAAATAATTCTGGTTTCAGTACAGGTCCTACTCAGAAGTTCAATAATGTGCCATTTTACCGCATTATGTTCTGGTTGTTACACTTACAGTGCTAAATAATTCTGGTTTCAGTACAAGGTCCTACTCAGTTCATAATGCGCTATTGTGCTCCGTTTTATATAGCGGTGTTTACGTTTACTTAGATATAATTCTAATATCATGATGTAATGCTACTCAGAATTAAATAAATAACAATCTATTATTTAGACATGATATGCATTGGTTGTATTCGTATCCTTTAAATTTAGGTGTCATGATGTATTTTTACACAAAAGCTCAATAATGTGCTATTTTGTCGCGTTATACAGTGGTTGTCTGTGCTTCCATAGATACCTTATTTTGATTTCATAATTCGTTCCGACTCAGAAATCCAATAATGTATCATGTTTAAACGTTATACAGTGGTTGTATCGCTTCCATAGATATATTATTCTGAATTTACAACGCCTTCCTACTCTTAAGTCCAATAATGTGTCATGTTGGCTTATTATTGTGGTTGTATGCGTTTTCCTAGTTAACTAATTATGATTTCATGACGCGTACTTACTCACAAGTACAATACTGTGTCATGTGGCCGCGTTATACAGTGGTAATATGCGCTTCCATAGATACATTATTCTCATTTAGTGACGCGTTCCTACTTAGATGTTCCATAATGTGCCACTTTGTCGCGTTATGCAACGGTTTTATTTTCCAAGATTTTACAAAGCACGCGATAGCTTTGCCAGTTTTATCCACCCTAATAAGTTGTAGGCGGTTTCCTTGTGCTTAAGGTTTGTTCGTCTTTGATCACCAACTCCATGTTGTCTACGGCGACTTTCTTGTGTGCGTTTTTGTTCAGCTGTCTATAAACGAGGTACTGCATAAAGAAGAGGAACACTTTAACTTCAACCACCGCCCCGTCATACCAGTCGTCATAGAAGACATGACGTGAACCTGCGGGTGTACCGACCGACCGGAACATTTCATGCCTTAACGCGTCAGGTAATTGCTGTGGTGGAAACATTACGCATGAAGTGAAATACAGTGCTTCCTCCTGCAAAGTAACATTACCGTCCGATATTTTGTCGAGTAGCGTCTGGTTTGGAGTATGTCTTATTGTACGAATACGACAACAACATGCCGTTGTCATAATTGAAATACACCGTTGTTGTTGTTGTAACCATTTTTCACAAACATCATACCGACCAAACACGTGCAGAATGGAAATATACCCGAGACATATAAACATATCATTTATATTGTCATACATACTTTTGTTTAAGTACTACAGTATGAGAGACAAACACAATTTTCTGGTTCGGAAGTCTTCTATGTTTTCTATTCCATATGTCCGAATGTTTTGGGCGATGATTGGCTTAATGCGTGGTATAAGTGACATTATTGCGGACTTTGTTTCTTCTTCTGAATGTTCCGACATGACATCTCTACTTTGTAGCATACATAGATGTGATAGTGATTTTTCTAACGTTATGCGTAATTCTGTGTCCAGGCATAAATATTGACACCAAAGCAGTTGAAATTGTGGAAAAAATACTTCGTTGCTTAAAATATTAAATATATATACAGAACCATTTGTTTCCGAATAACCGGGCAAGGGGTATACGGATTACAAGCTGCACGTGCAAGTTGTTGTCCCAGACCGTCAGAGTGTATACGGAGTAAGAACGTACATCCCTCCGATAGTAGCCCGTGTATAACTTCGTACAGTGGCACTCGTACATCTCCCTAAATCTTCCTGGCAAACATATTCTCCTCTTTAATGAAATAGTTTTGACAGAAGCCGACATTGACCAAATACATTAAAGTGTTCATACATAGAACACACATGCCATTAAATTATCAGGCGTCCATAATTCTGCTGGTAATATTTCCACCATATACAAGATACATGTCTTACAGTGGTACGAGCTGAGGGAATCGTGCCTCATTTAACGTTTTATTAAATCCTTCTTTATGATGTTTAATAGGACGTAACACTTGAATTGAACAGGAGTTAGTCGGAACATGAGTTGTCTTTCTTGGAGCGAGAATGATATCCGCCATTCGAGATTCTTCTCCTCGCTAAATGGGTAACCGATTGGAACAAAGAAGTACCCATATGAGTTTAGCAAATCGATAAATCTTTGTGGATATCTATTGCTGAGACGGAAGCGTGTGATCCAGCTGGATGCAAATAATGGACATGTCTTACATCTATAGGCTTCAACAATGTCTACTGATTTGAATCCTGGTTGAGCACGACGAGTGGCAGCTGGTCCATTTTATCGTGATTACGAAATGATGATTAAGTGTTGCTCACCCATCTGCCATATTGGTCAACACTGACTTGATCCTCTGCAAACCGTGCGTTGAATACATTACGAGGAACGTTATCCTGAGCAATGTGTAGTTTCACGTACCCCGGTGCGGTAATATCATCTCTAATAAGTAGATGACATACTCCATGAGGCAGAACTTCACACATATTATTAAGCATATCACATATAAGCATATCCGTATCTGAATGTAAACCCGCCGTTGATGAACTTTCAGATGCACCTGGCAGGAATTAGAGCGCATCAATATCAGATTATTGTTTGTATATAACTTGCAACATATTACCTTGATACCTTGTCTAGGTTGTGCCATTTAAAATTAAAAAAAAATATGTATAAAGTAGTTTTATACAAATTCTGTTTCGATCGCCCGTCTGGAAATAAATATTGCGAGTAGCATAATCTATAAATATAATTTATACAGGTATTGACCAATCACATACCGTGACCAGGTATGTAAATAACATACATGTATGTATGCATTTCATTTGTGTATTGATTATGACCATTGATTTTGTTTCTTTAAAACAACTTTGACAGGATTATTTCAGATTGTAATTGATAGCACCAATTAGCTAAGGATATCAAGGTAACATATTGCAAGCTTTATTGTAAAATTAGATGTATACTGTTGCGTCATAGTTCCTGTTGGAGTTACTTTTAAAGTGCCCTATTAAAATCTGTTTATTCATATTGTTTAATGTTGAAATCAGCTTTTGTGTGGTTTCCAGCTAGGATAATAAGATGAGGTATTTCAAGTTTCATGTAAAAACATATAGACGTGTTTGAGATCTCCAGTTTTGATTTTTTTTCTATTGTTCAAGGGGACATACTCCTTAACCAGTGTGTTAACTTAGTAAACACAATGCTGGTTACCGTGACGTCATTAAATGGCAATCTTGTTAAAATGTATTACTAGTATACTGAATAAAATTTATATATCAAACAAGAGCCGCCAAAAAGAGACCAGCACAGCTCAATTAAAATACGAATGTAATGGCGAAATACTCCCATGCTAGACTGAGATGGCTCATAATAGACTGAGATGGCCTTTAAAAGATGACACACGATACAGATACAACACTATTTATTGCAAGTCGCTTTTCACAAACAGTGCACTATTATCTTGTGGGCTTTTTTCCGGCAGAACATATGTAACCATTAAAAACATAATATAGCAGCTACAACCGAAAAATTATGGGGTTAAACAATTATATATATATGTCACATGTTCTTTAAAACATACAACCGGGGTTCTTATAATATTAAAATTATCTTAATAAAACACACATAATGGTTTATGTCGCTGTGCTTGCTACACGGAGCCGCCAAAAAGAGACCAGCACAGCTCAATTAAAATACGAATGTAATGGCGAAATACTCCCATGCTAGACTGAGATGGCTCATACTATCTAAGATGGCCTTTAAAAGATGACACACGATATTTTGCTCAAGCCAAGTTGCGGAGCAAACTTCAACATTTTTCATGATACTGGTTTGAAATTTGGTATACATGATGGGCAGTATTTGTTGAAATGCGTAACACAATACTTATCTGGTTTAGTTAACGCCGTGCAGTTCATGCCTGAGGAATTGTTGAATTTATCAGACGAAATGTTGTGGGGCAAAGAAATTCAGAAGGTTTCAAGATATTTTAAGTGCAAATGTTAGTGACACAACTCTGTAGTGCCCCTATGAATGCCATGCATAGTTATTTGCCATTTGTCTTAGTAAAATTGTTTATCGATTTACTGCACCTTCAGTGATAACAGTAGTTCTTGTTTGCTTTTAAAGATTGTGTGATGAAGTGAGTCTTGTCATAAAAATAACTGGTGCAATTGGCTGTATTGTATTGTTTGTCACACAATTTAGCAATGTTTTACGAATCCGCCCTGTTTTAGCCTGATATACTGGCAGTTTGAAGAAAACAACAACAATTGAAGGCTGTTGAAGATAGATTTTGTTTTTGCATATTAAAAGAACTACTCTTATTCATTCATGTTCTTTAATAATAGATACAACAACAAATAAACAATTCAATATGTATTAATGCTTGGTATACAGCTAGTTACTGTCCAAGTTTCTATTAATTGGACATTGCAATGTTGAGAAATGATAAGTTTAAACAAAAAAATTAACATTTTAGTGACAAACATAACAAACTTAAACAAAAGGTTTAACATAGCGTATATTTTGGTGAAAGTAGGTCATAATGACCTAGTTTTCAGGGTATGGTCAGTGCTTTATGAGAGGTAGGTGCTGTTAAAGTTTGATGAAGATTGCTGATGAGATATAACAAAAATAAATGACCTGCCCTCGCCAGTGATCTGGCTTTCATGGTATGGTCAGTGCTTCATAACAGAAAAATGCTGTTAAAATTTCATGAACAAAACACAAAATGTTTACCGACGTACACCGCCCGCCAGCCCGCCCGCCCGCCGCCCGCCCGGTTTTCGTCAATCTATAAACCGATATTTGAAAACCCGGCTTACATAATTGCTTAATCTAGTTGTTTAACCGATAGCTGATTTTTCCTTTACTTTATTGACTTATATCAACTTATATCAAAATGAGCAATGGCATACTGCATCAATCCGTCGATACGTATCAAGGAGCTCTCACACTAAGCCATCTTAAACAAGAGGCCCAAGAGGCTCTACTGTGTAAAACAGCTTTTATCGGGATATCAGGAGAAGTAGTCGGTACAATGCTTGTATTACCCGCTATAAACATGTGATGATTTGTTGCAAAACTGCAACTGGTTTTATTTTCTTGTATATTTTAGTACAAGAAAATGAAATGAGCCATAATTTTCAACAACCGAGCCAAGTTGATCATGAAAAATTGTAATCGATTGATCAGATCAAAGGCATAACTGATCGGTGATCGATCAAATCAACAACACTACTGGTCATTCCTGCAAGTTTTCACTGAAATCTGGCCAGGGGTTCAGGAGTAGTCCGGCCAAAACTTGTGTATTAAAAACCTTTAAAGGGTCATAATCTGTCAAAAACCTTTCAACCGAAATATGGCGATGATATGCATAACTAACTTGGTACTGATCATCCCTGCAGTTTTGTTGAAATCCAGGCAAGTGTTCAAGACAAATAGTACAGATAAAGTTTGTGTAGTAAAACCTTTAAAGGGCCACAAGTCAGACAAAACTCATTCAAGCGGAACACGGTGACGATATACATAACTAGATTTGGTACTGATGATCAGTAGAGTTTTATTAAAATCTGGCCCTTATGAAATCCCGATCTTCTTAATGAGGCAAAATACAGCGTTTTTAACTAAATGAAGGGCCGTAACTGCAGTGTTAGTAACCGAATTTTCCGAGATTTCAAGCTTGTCTGAGCTTACATTGATATTTACAATCTGTGTAAAGAAATATAAAAAGATCGGACAGGGAAAGTAGCATTCAAGGAGGACATTCAACCACAAAACACAGAAACAAACACGCAAACAGACAAACAAAAAGGCAAAAGTAATATTAAATGCAAACGAGATCACAAACACAAAAGGGTTGACAATAGGGCTACCGTCTTGGAAAGGTCAGTCAGTGGCAAAGTAGGCGTTTAAACCGGTTCTAGGGTGCACCAAACCTCACACTTACCAAACTGTCATCCCATGAAAACAGGACAGTGTAAATAAAGAAATCCCCGGCATGATCTATTGCGATACTTTCGGTTTAGAGTATGTTTAAAAATTGCATTACATATCCAATGCCAGACCTAATTTAAGTTTCTCTGAGTTATAAAAACATGTTAAATTTTGTAATATGGGTTTCTTAACAAAATCATGACAGTTAAATTTTGTTTTTATTGTGTGTGTTTTTTTATATTTTATTTTACTATATGAAATTAACACAAAATGTAATATATTACTTTTAAAAGTGTTTTATATATTATTATTGCATAATTCTGTGAAGAATTTTATTTCATTTCTCAAATCCTCTTTTATATCTGATAAGATCTCTAAATATTTATAACATTAAATCTCTTTAGTATTAAAGTATAAATTATGTCAAATCTTTTCATAATAATTACAGGCCCTTTGTATGACTGACCATATAGCATTTGTTACATTAAATCACTCATGTAACAAAAACCGTAGACATTGTCGGTTTGAAAAAAGCACGTGATCGTTATGACGGTAAGGTGGACATTTTACCGAGCGGAAAATATTTGTGAAAATTATTAATTTGTGCGAAAAAATGGACATTTGAATGCGGAATTGTGTGGAATAACTCGTAACAGTGTTATATTGACATGTCGAAATGACAAAAGGAGGTAAAAAGGATAAAGGCTCCAGGAAAAATGAAGCTAAAGGTATGAATACCCAAAACTGTACCCAACCCATGTCTGACAAAGCGGAAAATCCCGATGTAAACAGCCCAAGCTCGTCCAGTCAATCCATCGAACAGACCATTGGACAGTCAATGAACATTGTATATGATCAACAATTACCTCAGCAATATGCCCAACCGTTTCCTCCGTTTTCTCCAAATGTGTTGCAAAATATACCAAATACGCCAGCATATAGTCAACACCATAATAATACTTATCGTGTACAAACCCAGGTAACACCACCCAGTTTGCTGCAAAACGTTGGCCATATACCGCAATTCGCTAGCCAGTCATCCCAGCCAGTAGACACTAACGGTATTCCACCATGGGCTGCCCATATGTTTTACACTTTTGGAATCAGTTGCAAGCAATCACTGGTCAACTGGAAAATCAAAACAAACGATGGCATACAATCGAGGGGCAACTTGAAAATCAAAATAAAAGAATGGCGAATATGGAGGCTGAAATGAAAGAAATTAGCAAGTTAAAACTGGAAATGACCAACCTAAACTCTAAAATAAACAAAATTGAAACTGAAATGACGTCACTGAAAAGCAAAGTCATTGAATATGACCAGAAAATACACGGATATAGCGACAGTTGCGATTATATGATGTCAGCAAACGCACAAACAGGCACAGCTGTCATAAATCTACTTGAAAAAGTAAACATTCTCGAAAAGAATCAAAATGACATCAGATGTAAACAATCCGAAACCTAGGATAAATTAATTGACGTACAATGGCGGAGCATGAGAGAAAATCTAATTTTCACAGATATACCTGAGTCACACTTGGCATCTGGTCAGTACGAGAATTGTGAAGACATAATCAAACAATTTATTCAGTCCGAAATGCACATAACAAAAGACATCGAGTTTGACCACGTTCACAGACTGGGTAGATAAAATCGTGAACATTAATTTCCCCGACCAATAATTACTAAATTTAACAGTTACAAGGACAAGGAGCACGTGAGACATCAAGCACCAAAAACGTTAATCGGGACACAGTTCAGAATAAAGGAGCACTGCCCCATTGAAATAGAAAATAAGAGGAAAGACTTGTACCAAGAGGCAAAACTAGCTCGATTGGACAAAAGAAACAATGTAAAACTAGTGCGCGATAAGCTCTTCATAAATAGAAAACAATTTATCCCAAAAACCACTCATCAACAAAACAATGTGCAACAAGTGACCGAAACAAGGCGGTATGCAAAACCATTGTATAAAAACAAAAATGACCAGCAGCAGCATTACCAACAACAACACCGAATACACCAGGGTCACCATATACAAGAACCACAACAACGTCAACAACAACAACAACAACAACAACAAGACCAAGATCAAGGTGAACAACGCCGCACGGAAAGACAGACATTACTGCAACAAGAACAACAAATACAACGACAGCAGCAGCAGCAGCAGCAGCAGCATATGACAGAAGGCCTTAGAACACAAAATCGCACGTTACCAGAACACAACCACTCATGGTCGATATCAAAGGACAAAATCCACTAAACTTCAAGAGGTAACGCAATACCTGCCTGGAACATGTTTTCGCCGTTAATACAAGGCAGCACCGAAACACCAACTACGTCAACACCCATAAATGGAAAGAAGAAGGCTACTTCACCCTTAAAAAACAGTGTTTCGCCTAAGAAACAAAAGGCAGATAACCATAATAGTGTTTTCCTTCCAAATATAAACCAAAACGAAAAACAACAAGTGTTACAGTTAACGAAGTCGCGATTTCGATGCCAGTACCATAAAACGGGACATTACAATTAAAAGCTGATTGCGCTACCCTCCTAAATGGACCTATTACCGGCACGAGCGCTAGCAGTATAATTGACACTGAAATGTCGGTCATCTCGCCAAATGCAAGTCAGGACTAGGGGTCCGTGGGAGACGACTATTGTTCATCAAACAAAGGCCATTGTATTACTGTCGCAGCAAACTCGACCGGTACAAGTGTTATAAACAGCACGGGACATTATGCTTTTGATAATCCCCATTCAAATAAGAGTGATCTTTCCCCGAGACTAGACACTACTTTTAATTTAAAATTGTTATCGTTAAATGTGTGTGGACTGGTATCGAAAATGAGATGCCCTGATTTTTTAGAACTGATAAAACGATATGACATAATTGGCATACAGGAAAGTAAAACAGATGATATAGATACGATAGAAATTCCTGGTTATGACATATTTTTTAATAATAGAAGCCATATTTCTAAACGTAGATCGGGTGGAATTGTGTTAATTGTTAAACATGATATACATCCATTTGTTAAGATTGACCATTCTAAACCTAGCAAATTTGTTCTATGGTTTACAATCTCAAAACATATTTATTCAAGTCAAAATAATGAAGATATTAAATGTGGCATTACTTATATACCACCAAATGGCTCGCGATTTGTAAATGATGAACTCCAAGAGGAAATATTAAGATATTGCACTGACTCTAGTAATATACTTTTATTTGGAGATTTTAACTCAAGAACAGGGAACCTGTGTGAATTTACAAAAGTTGGTAAGCACATTTCAGATTTATATGGTCTTGAGATTATACAAGATGAAAGTGATAAGGCCTTTGGCTGTTTTGAAAAATCAATGCTTCCACTTATTAGAAATAATTTAGACAAAACACTGAATTCATTTGTTACAGACTGTTAGATTTGTGTAAAAATAATAATGTGTTTATTTTAAATGGTAGGTATGGAAATGAAGCTATTGAACTAAAGTTTACCTGTAAAAATAAAAGCACTATAGACTATTACATATCAACTTCGTGTGTTATAGAGAATGTCTGTGATTTGGAAGTACTAGATTGTTTCTCATTATACTCTGATTTACACTGTCCCGTCTCTATTTTACTGCACAATTGTAAAGACACCAGTCGCATAAGAGATAACTGTGTAAACAATGAACCGGTTTTGAAAAAGCCTAAGATACGATACTCTGACAAACCTGAACAATTTATTGAACATTTTGATATAATATTTGTATCGGAGATTGAGACAAACGTTAATAGAATGATCGACAAAACGCTATAACAAAACATGATATCGATGAAATTGTAAATAGTATAAGTCAACTTTTTGAAACGTGTTCTGAAAAAAGCATTTAGTTATTCAACTTATTCTAAAGAATTTAAACAGAACAATGACTATAAAACCTATTGGTTTGATCGTCCCTGTAAGATTGCAAGTATCATAAAACGAGAAATTTATATAATAAATATAAAACAGAGTATTATAAAACTTCACTGAAAACAGTTAGTAAATAATATAAAAATACATTATCTATAAGTTATAGATGCTTCAGGAACGATACAATCGTAGCAATTAGCGGCTTAAAAAGATCAGACCCTAAGCAATTTTGGAACGTGAAAAAACTCAAAGGTCAAGAAAACAAGCGTCTCAGTGCCGATTGACGACTTATATACATTTGTTAAAGACTCAAACAGAAGAGTGGATCCTCCAGTCGCTATGACTCCAATGGAATGTAGAGAAGATCACCTCTTATCTAGCCAAAATCTTAACGCAAGTAACACTAATTCCAATTATACTGATTTATCTAAACAAACTTACATTGATCCCCAACTTGCATTTGACCATAATATAAATTCACCTCAATATCAAGAAATAAATGAAGAGATCAATCAGCCTATAACTGAAGATGAAGTAATTTCAGCTGTTCGAGACCTGCGTAATAGCAAATCCTCGGGACTTGATAACATAGTAAATGAACAGTTAAAAGTCACAATAAATATAATGTTACCTATAACGTCATGACTCCCATTATCGTGGTATTCCCATTATCGTGGTACGTCATTACACGCGATATTTATGATATGTGACGATGAGTGACGTCACAGCTCGTCAGCTATTTTTACCAGAAGGGAATCCCCAACACTTTTGGAATATAAAAGGTAAATCAACTGCATCAATTTTCCTAAAGCATTATAAAAAGTGCAAATCTGTTAAAGAACAACTATTGTTTAAGTTTGGACAATGTTTCTACCTCATATATATATCCCCATAACAAAGTTACTTCGTGCTTACATTCATCCATCTGTTGTCCCAGAATGCAGACGCTGCTTCTACTGGGTCGCACCAGTTCGGACTATTCCATTTTCCTGAAGGGGCATTCATAAAAAGACATTGCGCAGCACATACCATACTTCCTATAATAAAGAGCATTTACTCTGCCAAGCCAAATTATCGATGTGTGGGTTTTAAATTGAAGAAAAAGCGATCATGGACTGGCTTTTGAAGCTTGTGTTTTTGATTTAAAATAATTATAGAACATAAAAAAATTACTATATTTATATTCCTAATTCCTTTTTATTTACCGTTTGCAAAAAAATCAAAAATCTTAAGTATATGTACATTTTTAGAGTGTATACGGTACAGTAGTGATCTGATGCAATACGCAAAAAGTCGGTAAGTAAACACGTGTCAGCTACAATTATCCAATTTAAAATTTAGCTGATATTATATGTGTAAATCAGGTTACATCAATGAAACCTTGTCTGAATAAAGTTTTAATTAACTTCACAACATGGTTTACCCTTTAAATATCTCATTTGGATCATTTTTCGAATTGCCACGATAATGGGGACCCTCTATCAATAATGGAATATTCCGACCCAATCGGAATAGTTCACGACATCCGGTAAAAAATGATCCACGGGAGACAATTTTGTCAATGTAAACAAAGATGATATATTACTGAATTCAGAGGTCATTGAAATCGAGAACAATTATGAATGGTTGTAGCGCAGTTCACGTTTCACCACGATATACCACGATAATGGGGGCCATGACGTTATATGTAAAACTGTTTAATTGCATCTTTGATAATGGAATTATTCCAGAAAACTGGACCATAGTCGTTATCAAACCAATTTTTAAAAATAAAGGCGACCCTAAATTGTCAGAAATGTATAGACCTATTACACTTCTAAGCTGCTTTGGGAAATTATTTACGTCCATTTTGAATTCAAGACTTAATAAATATGCAGAAAAATATAACATTATTAAATCATCACAGGCAGGATTTAGGAAACATCACTCCACGATAGATAACAAATTTATTATAAACTGTCTTCTAGATATTGTTAAATCAAGTAAGAAAAATATGTATTGCTGTTTTATTGACTTTAAGCAGGCATTTGACACAGTATGGAGAGACGGTTTATGGATAAAACTTTTAAATGAAGGAATCAATGGGAAATGTTTTAATCTCATTCGTAACAGGTATGCTGAAATAAAATCTAAAGTAATGACCAGTGATGGCAGTACTGAATTTGTTGAATGTAATAATGGAATTCGTCAAGGCGAAAACTTATCCCCTTTTCTATTTGCCATATTTTTAAACGATCTTGAGGCATATCTGAGCGCTAAAGTAAATGAGATTAGTTGTGATTTCTTTATGCTGATGATACTGTGCTGTTTAGTGATGATGAAAAGGATTTACAAAACGCCCTAGATGCCTTTGACACATATTGTACTAAATGGAACCTAACGGTTAATATTTTGAAAACTAATGTAGTTATTTTCAGCCAATGGAAATCTAAAAAGAATTTCAAGTTTATTTTTCAGAATAAAGAAATAGATATTGTCAAGGAATATAAATATCTAGGATTGTCTTTGGCCCGGAGTGGGGTATACACAGTTGCAAAAAACACATATTGCAGAACACGGAAATAAAGCTCTATTTGCACTTCTAAAGCGACTAAGATTTCTAAATGTGCTTATTTATATACAAATAGAGCTATTTGATAAAATGGTAAAACCAGTATTACTATATGGATCCGAATTATGGGGTTTTGGTAATATTGATATTATTGAACGAGTACAACTTAAATTCTATAAATATGTATTCAGTTTAAAAAGATCAACACCCTCCTCAATGATATATGGAGAACTAGGTGTAATGCTTCTACATGTCTAGATCCAAACTTGAACTGTTTCTTTCTGGACAAAATTAATTGAAAATAATGAAAATGAAAAACTGTCCACTTTGTTATACTCGGTCATGTTTGTACTTTATGATACTAAACAAATACAGTCCACGTGGATTGATAATGTTAAACGCTTAATTTGCTCGTCAGGTTATTCAGGTGTCTGGAACTCGCAAACATTTATAAATGCTAAATGGCAGGATAAGTCATTAAATCAAAAGTTCAAAGAAGTTTTTATACAAAAATGTCAACCGTTAATATATCATCATCTAGCAGTATCTATTGAATCTTTAAAAATTGTTTTCAAAAAAGCAATTACATATCTATTCTTCCTACATATTTTTCCAGGCAAGTTTTGAAATTTCGCACAAGAGATTATAGACTACCTATCGAAACAGGTAGATGGCATAGTAAACCCCTCTGCAACAGAGTTGTATCTGTATATTTGTTTATATGGATAAGCATTGATCAATCAGATAAGTCAAGTTGTAATAATAAGTATATTTCAAAATGAATAACTATTAGGAGTAATAGATAGGAAGGAAAGGTATGAATGAAGATAAGGGAGAAACAAACATGGACAATATTAAGTCGAAAAACACAATTTAAATACAATCAAAGTAGATACATCACTCAAGTCAATCTGATAAAGTATGCAGTGTTATTGTTCAACTGTATTGTTATACAGTTCACTATATCATAACCCTGGAATGTATCTTGTCATCGCAATATGGTGGTGAGTAACTAAACTTCACTAATTGTACTGTACTCCACACGTTATATACCGATATCGTACACTACTCTCAATCCAAGATGCATCATGAAGTATACAGTCCATTATCCCTGGACTTCTACACTGGCACTCGCACTAATGTTACCAGCATGTATTAACATCTTCCTACATATATGAACTCTATCAATTTCCATTCTATAGCTGTATGTTGATATGCTGGTAACCGTTACATATGTCCATCTACTCTAACCCCAACATCCAAGGAAGACTATCTACAAAAGAATATTAACTTTGTCTGACTATGCCTTGAGTATTACGCCTATTACATTCGCAATATTATTTACAAAATATCATCGCGTATAGAAACATCAATGACAATAAACAATTCAGCACGTATCATACATTTCATTGAATAACATATGTAAAATGATTGACTCACCAGGCCTTTCTCGCACACTTCCGACTACTATTTCACCCATCTTACTTCTTCCAAATATCATACCCAACTGACACTAACTGAATAATATACTAGAGTGAACCATAGCAAATAATCCCATAATTGGCCAGAGTTCACATATTAACAGTTACTATACAATTGGGGCATAATGGATTCCAATTTGTATTAAAAGTATATTTCCTATTATTGTAACATGACAATTTGTTACAAACCTCCCACTCAAGATAGATAATATATTTTTATTATCTCAACCTATCTCAAATTCAAATGTTTCAATAATCATCTATAATCTGGACAGCATATCCGCAATTGCATTTTTCTTTCCGGCAATATGTGAGATAGTAAACCTGTATTCCTGTAACATCAAGCTCCATCGTAACAACCTCATGTTCTGATCTTTTGTTTTGCTCAGCCACTGTAATGGGAAATGGTCTGATTCAATGTTGAACTCTTTTCCAAGCAAATACTCTCTGAGTTTATGTACCGCTTTAACTATTGCTAAACATTCCTTCTCTATTGTACTATATGCCTCTTCACTTGCCAACAGTTTCTTACTGACATACATTATAGGTAGTCTGTCCTCTCCTTCGCATTGCAATAGCACCACTCCAATTCATCTGTTACTTGCGTCCGTTTGTAAAACAAAATCCTTTGTAAAATATGGACTTCGTAAAATTGGGTATGACATTATCGCTTGTTTTAATTTGTCAAATGCATCCTGGTGATTCTGTTCCTATTTCACCTTATTTGACAGTTTCTTTGCTGTAAGATATGTCAATGGTGTAGCAATTTCTGCGAAATGTGGTATGAATCGTCGGTAAAAATTTACCGTTCCAATAAATGATCGAACCTGTTTCTTCGTCGTTGGAGATAGTATGTCTTGTATCGCTTCTATCTTATCCCTTGTTGGATGTATTTCCCCATTTCCTACTCTGTGTGCCAGGAACTCGAGCACTGTATCCTATATGGCACTTGCTTGGTTTGAGCGATTCAAACACTGCTCTGATATGTATAACATGTTCTTGGAATTCCTTGCTGAAAATAAGTATGGCATCTGTAAAGTCATCAGAAAACTTCTCCATTCCTTGCAGTATTATTTTCATTAATCTTACAAATATAGCTGCAGAATTAACCATTCCAAATGGCATAACATTGAACTGGTATTGTCCAAACGGAGTAGTAAATGCGCCTAAAAGTTTTGCATCGTTTGCTAGGGGTATTTGCCAAAATCCTTTTGTGCAATCTGTCTTCGTCATAAACTTAGCTTTACCCAGTTTGTTTAATATATCTTCAAGTTTCTGCATCGGCTATGGGTCAAATACTGTCTTTTCGTTCACTCCCCTGTAGTCGACGCATAATCTGATACTCTCATCTTTCTTTTTAACAATTACAATTGGTGACGCCCGCGCACTGTTCGATTTTTCAATAATGCCAACCTCGAGCATGTTTTCAATTTCCTCTTGAACTTGTCATAGCATATGGTAGTACATAATTATGGTTTCTTATAAGTTGGTTGCTGGTATTTACTACGACATTGTGTTCAATTAATTCCGTTTTCCCTGGTACATCTGTCAACACATCTTCATACTCTTTACATAATTTACCCAATTTATTTTTCTGATGCTCTGTCAGATTTTCATTGATTTTGATATCCTTTATTGATTCTCGTGCCACAAGTAGTGGGTTTCCAATTTCGATGTCCTCCAGCTCTGACTTTTCTTCTACTTGAGCTATACAACAAACTGTCTTGGTGTGCTCATCATCCTCATCTGTATGCCCTTCGCCTTCATGATTTCGGTCATTTTCATTTTCAAACCATTTTTTTAACATGTTTAATATGTGGAATACCTTCACCACCTTAACTTTTATTTTGTAGTCTACTGGGCTGACTTTCTCAATGACCTTAAATGTTCCCTTCCATTGGGCTAATAGCTTATTTGTGTGTGTAGGAAGTAAGATCAGTACTTTATCACCTTTTGAAAGTTCCCTCTTCCTTGATTTCCTGTCAAAGTACTTATTTTGTCGTTTATTGTTCTTGTTCTCTGATGCTGTGCTATGTTTGACATATTTACCAATCTCTTCCTTGTTTCTAATATGTAACTGATAACAGATTCCTTGAGTGTATCTGTTTTAAGCTCTTCCCATTCCTCTTTCAAGATTGTAAGTGGACCTCTCACAAGCCTTCCATACAGTAACTCAAACGGCGAGTAGCCTGTTGTTTCTTGGGGCACTTCTTTATATGCAAATAGTAAGTATGGTATATCTAGGTCCCATTTTCTATTCTCTTCTTGTGAATAACATCTGAGCATTTTTTCAATGTTCCATTGAAGTTTTCAACTAGCCCATTTGCCTGTGGGTGATATGGTGATGACTTGAGCTTTTTAATATGTAATAAATTGCACAAATTCTCCATTAGTGATGACATGAAATTGCTTCCTTGATCCGACAAAATTTCATCTGGAATGCCTGTTCGTGAGAAATTTTCGATCAACAAATTGGCAATTGTCTTTGCATCAATAGTCCTCAACGGAACTGCCTCTGGATATTTTGTCCCATAGTCGCACACTACTAGTATAAACCTGTTCTCTCTTTCTGTTCTTTGCAATGGCCCAACTATATCCATAGAAATTCTTTTAAAAGGTACTTCCATTGCTGGAATTAATATTAATGGCGCCTTTGCCACACGTCCCTTTGGTACACTCTTTGACAATTTCGGCAATAATCTGCAAAACTTTGCGACATCCATAAAGATTCCCGGCCAGAAACTTTTTTGGAGTATTCTGTCTCTCGTCTTCCTATTCCCCAGATGTCCACCTAGAGGAATGTTATGCGCTATTGCCATTATCTGTTCTCTGTATTTCTTTGGAACAACAATTTGTTCTATTGAATCTCCACTCTTATTTATAAACACTCTGTAAAGTATATCCGCTTTGTATTTAAAATACGACATTTTTGTACTTCTATCATTGTCTCTGTCCTCTTGAGGATCTACATATGATCTTACTTTGTCAAGTGTCTGATCTTGTTCCTGTTCTTTTTTCAGGTCACTCTCAGAAAATGATATATCGTTTGCATCATCCATGTTTTTCTCCTCGGTCAATTTTTCCTTTTGCCTATGCATGACTTTTCCTTCAGTATTTTATCTTCTTCTTTACTCTGTTTTGTGTCTTCTGTTTCGCGTTTCTCTTTCATCTTTCTTGTCTCTACTCCCTGAAATGTGCTACTTTCCTCTGTTATATGATCAATATTTCCTATCACCAGCTCTGCAAATGGATTAGTCATAACTAGAGCTTTGACATTCCCTGTGATGTATTTATTGTGTTTCAATGAGTATCTCTGGGCATTTACATTCACTACCATTCGCCAGTGTTACTATTTTAAATTGTCTCGTTTTCTGTCCGACTGCATGATATTTATCATCAACAAAAAATGTTGTGCATCCTGTATCTCTTAATACTTTAACTGTTTTACCACAGACTTTGCCTTCCGTTATTATAAGACCTTTTGTTAACATACTGTTTTTATCTGACATATTGTCTCTCAATTCAATCGGGATAGTTATAGAACTAAGCAGTCTTTGATTCTTTGTAGGTGAGTGTAACAGGCCATATGCTTGCTTTTCTTTGTCATGTTTATCTTTGAACGACTTCCCTTGATCATACAGTGCATTTTGTTTTACTGGGCATTGGGCAATAATATGGTCTTCACTTTTACAGTGGAAGCATGCCTCTTTTCAAAATTTTTGTAGCCTGAATTACTATACCCTACACTATACGGTCCTGTTGAATAATCTATGTTTTGTGTTGCCATAGAGTCTTTGTGTGGGTCTCTTAACATAGGTGGACGGTATAACTGTTTCTTTACATCTGTATGTGCTAATTGGTATGAATGTGCCAACGATACCAATTCCTGAACAGATTTTGGTTCTTTTTCTTTTATGTACATTTGCAGTTCTATATTGCAGCTACTCATTAGTTGATCTCTTAATATTAAATCCACCACTTTGCCATAATCTTCCTTTATATTTTCACTGTCTTGCCAGTGTGTGAAATAATTTGTTGTCCTAACTGAAAATTCTTTGAATGTTTCGTCCGGTTTTAGCCTTGAATTTCCAAATCCATCGGATTTAATCCATATCGTTCTAAAATTGCTTTTTTGATTTTATCATAATCTTTACTTTCTTCCAATGACATTCGCGAATATACCTCTAACACGTTTCCTGTCAATTGTGGTACAAGCCGTATGGGTCATTATTTCTTGTCCCATTTATGCAGTTCTGCTAATCGTTCAACCGACTTCAAAAACACATCAATATTTTGACCTTCAAGAATTTTGGCAAAGACACTTTTATCTTAATACTTTCCGTTGTACCTTAATTTAACCTTAATTTCTTCTGACTTTAATTCAATTTCATTCAGCCTTATTTTCTTTTCATTTTCTAATTGTAACAATTTTAATTGTCTATCTTTCTCTTTTTCTATCACAAGTCTCTCAGCTGCTTTCTCGTCTCGTTCTGCAGCCTTTTCATCACGCTCCAATTCCCTCAATCGTATGTTTCCTCTTTTTCAGATTTCTCTCTCAAATATACTAAACACGACCCAATATCTCCTCCTTTCTCGGTAACCTTTTCAAACCAATCAGGTACCTTATCTGCCATTATGCAACTACTCTGTTGTTTCTACACTCAATCACATATACAAATTCCCTTGTTTTAAACTTAAATGTTTGATCTTCAATTACCCATAAAAACCGCTGCCACCATTGCAACGGAGTTGTATCTGCATATTTGTTTATATGGATAAGCATTGATCAATCAGATAAGTCAAGTTGTAATAATAAGTATATTTCAAAATGAATAACTATTAGGAGTGATAGATACAAAGGAAAAGTATGAATGAAGATAAGGGAGAAACAAACATGGAAAATATTAAGTCGAAAAACACAATTTAAATACAAGCAAAGTAAATACATCACTCAAGTCAATCTTAGACTGATAAAGTATGCAGTGTTATTGTTCAACTGTATTGTTATACAGTTCACTAGATCATAACCCTGGATTGTATCTTGTCATCGCAATATGGTGGTGAGTAACTAAACTTCACTTATTGTACTGTACTCCACACGTTATATACCGATATCGTACACTACTCTCAATCCAAGATGCAACATGAATTATACAATCCATTATTTCTGGACTTCTACACTGGCATTCGCACTAATGTTACAGCATGTATTAAAGCCCCATTCCATACCGGATGACTAAAATATAACCATATATTATTGGAAAGAGAATGACTCAAGCATGCACGAATTTGAAATATTACTTGAAAAAAATGTCTTAGTAACGAGAAACTGGAAAAAGTAAAAAAGAAGCTGTTTCTATTAATAGCGGAAATGCTCATAATTATTCATGAGATGACGTCATTTCAACGGCCTCATTTCCACGAAAGTCGGTGCCCGGATCAGTAATAAACAAACATGGCGATACTAAAATGGTTCGGGAAGTCAAATCACCGGCAAATCCTAGGTAACATTAATCGTAGCGTTTACACGCGTTTGGTTGAGTCAGAAAATAGCGATGTCTGTTTAAATCGACTAACTGTTGCACCCTGAAATCGGTTTAATTAGTGGAGTGCGTGGTCCAGTGGTAGAGCGCCGAACTTCAGATCGAGAGGTCGTGGGTTCGATCCTCGCCGCGGCCACGTTATTTATCCTTGAGCAAGATAATTAATCCACATTGCTTAGTACTGGTTCTACCCAGGAAGCCATCGAGAGTGATTAATCTAAGTTGCAATAACTTGTTTCGCAATCGATGTAAAATAAATATGTTTAAACTAAACCCTGAAATCGGTAGTGTCATCCATATTCCCACTATCGCCCACAATTGCGATGAAAATCACACAGGGGCACCTGAAGGGCAAATGAACACATACGAGTAAATCTTATTCCAAGTTAGATCTTGTGGCGTATTAAACTACAAATAAAGTTGTGTGGAGTGGCAGATGAAGTTTTTTTTTTAATTCAATATAATTTTCGATTTATAACGTGTTTGGTTTGCTTGTCACTGACAATGTCAGACATTTTTGTACTTTTGACAAAATTTGTCGGCCAATTTGTATTCACTGTGCCTGAAGCATACAATTTCGAGATACAAGCAAATTGTTGATCGGCCACATGGGCGGATTCAGGGGGACGACCGCGACCCTAAAATGGATAAAGTTTTGTTTTTTTTACGTTTTTGGTTGTCAGTTGCTTTTCAAATGTAAAGAGGTTAATCACACAGAATTCATGTTCATTACAGGTCTTCATCATCCTCCCTGTATTGTTTCAAGTATAATTTAACTGGTGGCAAAAGACAATGATCATGGCTCCAGCAAGAAATGGGATGTTAGAGGAGTGCGTGATTTAGTGGTAGATTGTCAGACTTAAAATCAAAAGATTGTGGGTTTGATCCTCCTCATACCCAGGAAACCTGTACATAATCGAAAGAGGGTGTTGCAGTATCAGTAGATATATAGTAACAGAAACTAACCCGCCAAATAACGGAACAATTATGGACTATTATTAAGAAAATGTTCAAAACTCTGTTCAGGTCGTATAATTTTAAATGTATATGTGCCGATTAAAAGTATAGGTTTATTGACGTTTTTTTTAAAATACCTGTGATTGAATAATTGCTGCATATGCATAAAATGAATTATCAGTTGGTAACTTAATTCGACACACCAGTTTCGCAGTTTTCCCTGCGGTTTTCCCTGACTGGTTAAAGCCGTTTATTTTGTGTCTATCATGTCTATAGAGTTTAGGTTTAGATTCTCGAACTATGCAAGTTATATATATACCTCGTTGTCAGTAGGCTTAGAAACGGTGTTCATCTGTTCTTAAATTTGGCTGTTGTTTGCGGGATAGATACTTCAACAGAATTTGTAGGTGAGAATGTTCATTAGCTCTGCGCATTTTTTTTATCTCGGTGTACATTGACGGTGGGCCTGCAATGTTAATTCCTGTTGACGCCATATATAACCTTTTAGTCTTCGTGCGCCGCCAAACCGAATTTAGCAATTTGCATGATGCCCTTTTTTGAGTCCTATGATGGAGGATATATTGGAAGATACAAAGCAGTGTGATTAGAACCAAGGCATTAAGGGAGAGAAAAAATGTTTGTTTCTGGTCTTCGAACCGTCTCTATTTTTTAGGTTCTGATCCTAAACTTTTTTGGGGGTCCCAATTTTTTTTTTATTTATAAATAAAAAGATTGTTTAATTGTTTTAAGGTGTGTCAGTTTTATAGTGGACCATCCATATTATGTTCAAGAAACATGCTTTTAATGTTCTTGATGTGTTTTTAGTATAGTGAGTAATAATTTAAAAAAAAAATCCTACCTACCCTAATTTTTTTGGGAATAAGACCAAAAATTTTTAACAACCGAGCCAAGTTGATCATGAAAAATTGTAATCGATTGATCAGATCAAAGGCATAACTGATCGATGATCGATCAAATCAACAACACTACTGATCATTCCTGCAAGGTTTCACTGAAATCTGGCCAGGGGTTCAGGAGAAGTAGTCCGGCCAAAACTTGTGTATTAAAAACCTTTAAAGGGTCATAACTCTGCCAAAAACCTTTCAACCGAAATATGGCGATGATATGCATAAATAACTTAGTACTGATCATACCTGCAGTTTTGTTGAAATCAGGCAAGTGTTCAAGACAAACAGTACAGATAAAGTTTGTGTAGTAAAACCTTTACAGGGCCACAAATCAGACAAAACTCATTCAAGCGGAACACGGTGACGATAAACATAACTAGATTTGGTACTGATGATCAGTGAAGTTTTATTAAAATCTGGCCCTTATGAAAGCCCGATCTTCTTAATGAGGCAAAAAACAGCGTTTTTAACTAAAGGAAAGGCCGTAACTGCAGTGTTAGTAACCGAATTTGCCTGGTTTTCAAGCTTGTCTGAGCTTACATTGATATTTACAGTCTGTGTAAGTTTGGTAAATATCAAATTATAAATGAAGGTGCTAGTGATATTATTAATAGTTAGGCATTGCCTTGAATTTTTGTGTTTCTTGTTTTTTTAGTCAACATAACCTCTCAATCTGTGAATATAATGCAATTCATCACAAATCTAATAAGTATGTGTGTTGCCATGTGGAGAATGGAATACGTGGTTTCCTTAATTTTTACCTAGTTTTAGACATGGTGGGCATCTTGGTAAACTGGCGGCCACGATAAGCACAAATCTGAAGGGAAATTCCCTAAATATCATTGTGATTAAGTTTCATCAAACTCCTTCAAGCGGTTTCAGAGAAGATGTCATATTTAGCCTTTTCCTATATAAACTGTGGGTCGCCACGGCGGCCATTTTGATTATTGGAAGAAAAAACAACAACACAAACTTAATAAGACGCCAACCATTGTGATAAAGTTTCAACAAAATCCTTCGAAAGGTTTCAGAGAAGATGTCATATTCAACCTTTTACTATATAACTCTACGTAAACTTTGGCTCACCATGTTGACAATTTTGATTATTCGACGATAACGAAATACACAAATTTGATAGACCAACTAAAGGAACATGTGTATGATATTTCATTAGAATGGAACAAATGGTTTCGGAGGAGATGTTGTTTGAAATTTCCCTAAATTTGACCTAATTTTAGCCATGGCGGCATTCTTGGATGACTGGCGGTCATGAAAAACACAAATCTGAGAAGGGGCCTCCTAAGTAACATTGTGATAAAGTTTCATCAAAATCCTTATAGTGGTTTAATTTCTAACTAAATGTATTTCCCAGAAACCTTTGTTTTTATATTTTTAGAAACAACTACCGTGACCTTAACACCAGTGGCGTCAAATGCAATTCCAAGTTTCCTTTCCATATAACCTACCTACATAGTAAGTTTCGTTGCAATATATCATTAGTGACTAAAGTTAATGCCCGGAAAATATATTTCTATTTTTAGAAACAGTTACCTTGAATTCAGTGGCCACGAATGCAACCCCACTCATTCGTAACTAAAGTTATTGTCCGGAAAATTTCTTTTCTATTTTTAGTAACTATGACCTTGACCCCAGTGACATCAAATGTAATCCGAAGCTTTCTGTCCATATAAGTTAAATACACCGCATGTTTCGTTGCAATATCTAATTCCTAACAAACTTTATTGCCCGGAAATCATTTTTAGTAACAGTTACATTGACCTTGCTCACAGTGACATCAAATACAACTCTTCCTTCCTTTCTGTATAACCTACCTACACACAAAGTTTCGTTCCAATATCTGATTCCTAACTAAAATTATAGCCCGGAAACCTTTTTTTCCTGTTTTTAGTAACTGTGAACTTCACCCGAGCGAACTAAATTGCAATCCCAAGCTTCCTTTCAATATATGCTACTGACATAGCAAGTTTCGTTCCAAACCGCAGTGCTAACTGTTGAGCAGAATTGAATTGAATGTTGTTTAACGCCTCATCAACACAGTATAGGTTATTTAGAGCCGCCCCAGAGAGAGGGCCCCAGAGAGAAGGGAAGGATACATAGGAATCCGGGAACCGTGCCCTACTCTTATTATCAAATAGATTTCTATGGTTCTTTAACCTGCTCGGAGGATAGACCGATACACGGGACCGCCCGGTTTACGTCCCCATACGACGGATGAGGCTAAGGGAAAGTGTCTTGCCCAAGACCACACCGACGAAACTCAGTGGCACCACGGAAGATTGAACCCGGGGCCTCCGGTTACAAATCCGCCGCGCTACCGACTGCGCCACGCCAGCCATCCTGTTGAGCAAAAATACTTTTCAGTAACAGCGATATTGACATTAAACCTTGTGACCTCGAATACAATCCGAAAAACATCCGTTCCATAAAAGCTACATGCATAGCAAGTTTTGTTCCAATAGCTCTTTCCTAACTGAAGTTATTGACCAGAAACGGAAGTGTGACAGCCGATGGACGACAGACGTCGCCGCAAGACTAAGGACAAAATAAAACCTAAGTGCCAAAGTGTCCGCCATGATTCACAGGCGACACAATCATTGTGTGAAGTTTCATGAAATTCTGTTCCAGTACCTTTAAAGTTATGACCGAGACAACATTTTGACTCATTTGACCTTTGAACTCCAAGTGTGACTGACCTTTGAGGTAAGCACATGCTTTGCGCCTGCGACAATCTTCTCATCATGTTGAACATTTCTGCGTAGTTTTATTAAAATTCCATAAGTAGTTTAGGAGTTATGACTGTGATACACTTTTGAATCATAAGCCCTTGACCGCCAAGTGCGACCTTGACCTATAATGTGCGTACCATATTCTTACGAGCTGCAAACCTTCTCATCACGCTTAACATTTCTTTATAGTTTTTTCAAAATCAATTTCGTAATGTAGGAGTCAATTGTGCTGCTAGAGAGCTGACGAAACCAAATATAGCATTTTTAAATAATTAAAGGGCAACAACTCGGCTGATTCTTTTCCGATATGCCTAGTTTTCAAACTTGTCCGACCTTTTGATAATAACAACGACCTGCCAAAGATTGGTCAAGATCAGATGAAAAACGAAGGAGCTAGAGTGTTAAGGAAGCTAAACATAGCATTTTTCTATAAATCAAGGGCCAAAACTCTGGTGTTACTAATATAATATTTTTGATTTTCAATATTGTCAACACTTTCATCAATATCAACAATCTCGCCAAGTTTGGTAAATATCAAAAACAAAAAAAAATCTTCATAAATGCCAGGCTCAGAATTTGAGATCGGGAAGAGGCCACCACCTTACTTTCTCAGAAATTAGAAGGGTATAGTTGTCAAGAATGTTTAAAGGTAAGCCTATAAATAATGTAATTCAAGCTGAGAGAGAGAGAGAGAGAGAGAGAGAGAGAGACAGAGAGACAGACAGACAGAGAGCTGTTTGGCTCCAATTTTCTATAATATTTTGCCTAAAATGATGAAACCGCGTACTAATATAGTATACATGTATTAAGAGTAAATATATTCAACAGTAGATTTACGAAGGGTTGTTATACATAACAAATGATAACCCTTGTAATTGTTTGAGTCAATGTTATTAATTGTTCGATCAGGGACAACGTTGTTCGATAATATATGGCATACACTCAACTGAAGAGTGGATCGCATTGAAAATACAGATACAATTGGTCAATCAATAAGTAAACAATTGACTTCAATTGAAATAAAAACCTTTCATCCTAACTGCATCCCGTGGTTTTAATTTAGATGATTTTGTTAAAGTCAATTATTTCACAACACTGGATAAACTTTATTCACAAACCCACTAAACAGGTTCTCTTTACTACTTTAGTCTGTTTACAATATCGAACATCGTCGGATACTCCCGTGTGATTAGTCATCTGGTTACAGTGTTATGATGGTCATCGTTACAGATACATGAAACTACCGAAAAGCAGCAAACCTCCTCCGCTAAGTGACCAGTTTCTGGTTAAAGTGTTGAATGCTACTTTCCCTGTCCGATCTTTTTATATTTCTTTTTGATGGACATCGTAACAATTACATTACACTAAACGAAAGCAGCAAACATCCTCCTCTACGTGATCAAGTCATCTGACACCCTGCTCTAAGAGACCAAGTCATAACTGGGTATAATAAGCAAGGTTTTACGCAAGCGTAAAATAGCTGCCGAGAGAAAATAGCATTATATCTGGGTAGGAACTGGGAACAAAGATTTACATAATAACAGATCAAGTCACGTGCGTTAAAACAATATTAAAAAAATAATCAAAAAATGTTGTCATGAAGAAGTAAACATGCCACGATCGTTTTTTATTACCAGACACTTTCTTCCCAATTGTTATCATCAGTTCTTCCTACGCAACATTTTGAATCAAAGTGGACGACCTCGCTTCGTTCTGGTCAAATCATTGACATGCGTTACATATTGATTACATATTCATCTTTGCAGCACGACATGCCAGAAGCACACGTCAGCACAGAAATACAGTTGTTCGCATGTAAGGGATGCGTACATTACAATACAGATAAACTGTTCACTGCTACCATGTATAATTATCAGATTGCGTTATCAACGTGAAAAACTCAAAGAAACTGTTCATTGCTACCTTACCATGTGCAATTATGAAAACCATATAAGAGTCGATAGTTGCACGCATATTTAAATGTTCGAGGAAAGGTACAATGTTTATACATACATATAAACATAACTCAAAGTTGACTACATGAAACTCATGTTTGAATAATTAATATCGATGAGGGAGAATTTAACATTTGAAATAACTTGTTTTGCAAGCTTTGATTATGACACGTTATTTGGTTTGTACGATGAGATGATACAATGTCTCATGCATAATATATGATAACAGTTGGCACAATATCGCTAGAACATGCATTTTGCATAAAACACAATGAAACAAAATATTCTACAATGTCGTTTGGTTATGGAGACAGTCACACTAGTTACGAGTCATAATAGGAAAGGTTATTACAATATAAATATTAAACATGTTTTTCCAAATCAGATGACAATTGATTGAATATTATCTCTGGCAATTGATTATGATATTACGCAGTTCTGAATTGTTGGAAATGTGCATTGTTATTGTGCGCCGACGCGTGTAAAGTTTATTTAAGAGTAAAACGATGGGTATTCAATAAGTTCCGATATGGTATCCATAATATATGCCGACCCATACTGCATCCATGTCTCGGTCTGACCACACTGTATACATGCCTCGGCCTGACCACAATGTATAAATGTCTCGGCCTGAACATACTGTATCCATGTATTGGTCGGCTAATTATGTCTACATATCTCGGGTTGCTAAAACTGCATCCGTATATTGTTCTTCCCATACTATATCTACGGGTCGGGCCTGCACATCATACTGTACTTATGTCTCGGCCTGCCCATACTGTATCCATTTCTCGGTCTGTCCATACTCTATCCATGTCTCGGCCTGCCCAAACTGTATCCATGTCTCAGCATGCCCATACTGTTTCCATGTCTCGGCCCGTCCATACTGTATCCATTTCTCGGCCTGCCCATACTTTATCCATGTCTCGGTCTGCCCATATTGTATCCATGTCTTGGCCTGAACATACTGTAATCATTCTCGGCCTGCCCATACTGTATCCATGTCTCGGCATGCCAATACTGTATCCATGTCTGGGCCATACTGTATTCATGTCTCGGCCTACCCATACTATCTTTATGTCTTGGCCTGCACATACTGTATACATGTATTGGTCCATTCTGCATGCATGTCTTGGCCGGCTACTTATGTCTCCATGTCTCTGATTGCCAACACTGCATCCATATACTGCGTATACTGTGTACATGCCTATTCTGTGTCCATGTCTAGGCCTTCCAATACCCTATCCATGTCTCAGCCTGGCCTTCCGAAATCAACGTTGCAGCTTATTCGTACTGTATCTATGTTTGCCCATACTGTATCCTCCTGCCCATACTGTTGTTTCGACCTGCCTATATTGTTTCCAGATCTTGATCTGCACACTCTGTATCCATATCTCGGCCTGCCCATACTGTATCCATGTATCTGCATGAACATACCGTGTCTTTGGCTTAGCCTGTCCATACTATAATCATGTATAAAACAGGCCTGATATCAGTCTCGGCCTGCCCATACTGTATCCATGTATAATACATGACTGATATCATCAGTCTTGGCCTTTCCATACTGTGTTCATGTATAATACATGCCTGATATCAATCTCGGCCTTTCCATACTGTGTCCATGTATAATACATGCCTGATATCAGTCTTGGTCTGTCCATACTGTGTACATGTATAATACATGCCTGATATCAGTCTTTGTCTGCCCATACTGTGTCCATGTATAATACAAGGCTGATATCAGTCTCGGCCTTCACATACTGTATCCATGTAAAATACATGCCTGATATCAGTCTTGGTCGCAAATACTCTATCAATGTATAATACGCGCCTGATATCAGTCTTGGTCTGCCCATACTGTGTCCATGTATAATATACGCCTGATATCAGTCTCGGCCGTCACATACTGTATCCATGTATAATACACGCCTGATATTAGTGTTGGTCTGCCCATACTGTTTACATGTATAATACACGCCTGATATCAATCTTGGTCCGCCCATACTTTGTCCATGTATAATACAAGCCTGATATCAGTCTCGGCCTTCACATACTGTATCCATGTATAATACACGTCTGATATCAGTCTCGAACGGTCCATAATGCATCCATGTACAATACATGCCTAACATCAGTATCGGCCTGCTCATAATGTGTCCATGTATAATACAAGCCTGATATCAGTCTCGGCCTGTCCATACTGTGTATCAATGTATAATACATACCTCTTACCAGTCTCGGCTTCCCCATGCTGTATCTACGTATAATTCATGCCTGATATCAGTCTCGGCCTGCCCATACTGCAACTATGTATAATATATTCCTGATATAAGTATTAGCCTGCCCATACTGTACCCATGTATAATACATGCCTGATATCATTCTCGGCCTGCCCATACTGTGTCCATGTATAACACATGCCTGATATCAGACATGTATTGCACACCTTATCCATCCTTGGATACAAGTATATGTTATTGTAGATATAAAAACAAAATTAGAAACATCCCGGATGTTATTGTAGCTATCAGGCATGTATTGCACATACTGTGTCCATGTATATTGCATGCCAGCTATCAGTTTCGACCTGCCCATACTGTGTCCATGTATAATACATGTCTGATATCAGTCTCGGCCTGCCTATACTGTGTCCATGTATAACACATGCCTGATATCAGGCATGTATTACACATACCTTATCCATCCTTGGATACAAGTATATGTTATTGTAGATATAAAACCATAATTAGAAACATCCCGGGATGTATCCATAATTGTACTAAACAACCACAGATATTAAAGCCCAAGAGAAACCCAATCTAGTGTACGACAAGAAAACCCGAGGGACAAAGGTTCATGGACCAACCTCCCCGTTCAGGGTTTCTGAAGGTGCAATCATGGAGTCCCACGAGGTTGTCCAGTCATCGCGCAAGAGAAAGTGAAGCGTTGTGACTGACTGTAGAGGGCTCAATCACCAAACATGAAGTGAGTTGTAATACTAAAGGGTCATATACTTTTCTGACGAATTTCCTGATTAATTTTGAAAAGTGGTCAGGAAATCCGTCAGACTCTTTTAATTTCCCAAGTTTATAGATCACATCTCCACATAATAAACGTTGTGATATTCCAAGTCGCAGAAATGTATTTAGGTTGGTGTTGTACTTTTCCAGCAGGTTTTCGTTGCGCCGATAGAACATTGAGAAATATCTACGTAGCTTATGATAACGAAAACCTTGCTGAAGAATTTTACGTGTAATGACTTGATTTCGATAATTGAAATCCTTAACATCGTTATATGTCCTAGCAAAACGAATTAGCTGGGAGATATAAACCCCGTAAGATGTAGCACGAGGTACGTCCCCATCTAAATGTCGATAGTTAACGATGTCAAATTTAAAGTCATCTCTCTTATCATAAAATTTAGTATGTATGTTATCAATTGAAATCAAGAGATTAAGATCGAGGAATACTGCTATGGAATCCTAACGGTTGGCTTTATTCAACGTGAGCTCTGGAGGATAAATATAAGTGACCATATGAGCAAGGAACGGATTATCAATATTGAGTATCCAGATACCGATATGTACTATTAAACGCATCAATAATGTCTTTCTGGTTAGCAGGTGACAAACTCAGGAAACCTCTTTCATAACAGTTTAAAAACAAATCTGGACAAGTGGCGCACAGTTAGTACCCATAGGAATACCAACAACCTGGCGGTAAACGGTTTTACCGTATCTACGAAAGGTGTTCTCTAAAAGAAAAGATAACGCACGTAAGCCCACATATACTTGTTATTAAGGGTGGTTGTAAAGCCCTGACATTATAACAAGCACATGTCTTCTGTATAAAAATAATCCATTTAGCTTTGATCAGGTTATGTGGTAGAGTCGTGTATAGAGTGGAAAGCATGCAAATACTTGCACTGTAACTTATCAAGGACTTCTCCGGAGTTTTTGTTGATCAAAACAGATTGATTGCTGAACACTTTTTTGCAATATTTTACAACATGTTATTTAATCGCGGAAAGCAGGAGGTCAACATTTTTGACACATTAGTAGTGGTTCAAAAAACTAGAATTTGCGATAAAACGTGCTCTGTGTGGAGTTTTGTGAAGTTTTGGAATCCAGTACATTGTGGGCATCTTATTCTGCTTAATATTTACAGAAACCTTTATAGTCTTCAAAAAGGACACATGCTGGAATCTATATCCATCTTCAGCAATGGTGCGATTATATAAGCAGAAGTGCTCGCTAGCTCTGCAATCAAAGCACTAATGTAGTGCAGTCTTCCCTTCTTCAGGTGATGTAAACTGTGAGATGACCGCAGTTTTTATCTACGCTTTCGCGTTTACAACACTTAGTATAAAACTCTTTTAATGAATCCGTTATTTCATTACGACAGGCATTAATATCAATATCCGATGAAAGGCGATACTTAGGACCTTTGGCAATAAATTGCCTGATCCTTTTATCCTGAATAATATCAAGATTGCCAGTGACAATATGACCGGCAGGTTCGTAACAAAATTTAGAATTCTGACATTCTTAATCAGTGGGATTAGAAGTCTCGATTTCAAGATCAGAAACTATCCTATTATTATTGAAAATAAGGTTTCTTGTTGATTTGTTATACTTATAACATGTAATATGAGTCTCAGTATTCTTGAAATATTTAGAAGTTGTGTCAATCTCGGCCTGCCCATAGTGTATTCATGTATGATACATTCCTGGTATCAGTCTCGGCCTGTATACATGTATAATATGTATGTCACTTTCCTTCACGTGGTCCAAAGCCACGTCGTCTAGTCTCCACGAATCAGGTTTCTTATCGATCACTGGTGTGTTTGTCCATGGTCTATTTTTAGACACTGACCGTGTTTTGCCCCTCCGCGTATTTATCACAGCGGACATTGCCGCTTTATGTGTGTTATAAAAGAGTTTCTGTTTAGTGAAATGGATGTTCTTCTTCCTCTGGATTGATTTCTTGGAGTTGAATGTACCTGAGGTGAGTTTCTGTTGTTGTTTTCCTTTACTGGTTTGTCTATGTGTGTTGGCCCCTCTGAACCAGTATCGCGTAGTATCACAGTTGAACTGTTTACATCTAAGGGGGCATGGCACTCATATGTCAATACATCGTTGTTTGCAATGGGCGATGGGGGAATATCCATGACAGTTGTGCTAGAGTTTTTAATTTGGTTTGCGTGTCTCGGTTGTTGTTCCGAATCATCCGATAACGTGGATCGTCTGAACGCGTTTGTCTCGGTTCGTATAAAAGAGTCGAAGCCATCGATTTTGCTTTCTCGGAGAACTCCGAACCACTCGGGGAATTTGTCTTCCCTAAGCTGGTTATCGGTATATAGTTTTGCCCCGCATTTTATTTGTACTTTGAGCTTTCTTACTCTGGCGTTTTGTGCGGCTTTTCATTTGTACATTTGCCTCCTAGTGTCTGATATTTCACGGTATAATCTTTGTCCATACCAAATGTTGTTCTCATGAGTATATGTGCGTTTTCAGGCATAACTTCCGTGTCAAACGGACTACAGTGGGACGTTTGGGGTCATCTGGTTTTCCCCTCGTGTTACCTTGTTTAAAGCTCCAAGGCGATGTGCTCGTTCAATAATTGCTGGAGCAATGTCAATTTCTAGCTCGTCTTCTAAAAAAATCATGAAGTCTCTTCTTGCAGTTTCTGTTATCCCATAACACATCAGTTTATTCTGCCTGCTTCCGGCTTCTAGATCAATAGATTTGTAAGACAGCATTTTAAGTTGTCTTGTATGAAGATCAATGGGTTTTGTTCGACGCTGTTTACACGAATATTTGTTGACGACATGGCCCGGATCAAATTATGAATATCGTTCAGACATTTTGTTTGGTTATGCTCAACAGAGCTCAATGTAACGTACATAAATATAAGTTTTTCATTTCGTGACAATCTAGAAAAAGTCTCACTGTTAATGTTGCCTGTACTCGACCTCTTCCTTTTTGATTTTCTGTCAACGTGCTGCTATTCATTCATATTCGCGTCTTTAAACCGGTTTTGCATATCCACTGAAAAGTCCATTTGTTCATCCATTTCTTCACTTTCACTTCTATCCGTCGTCGCATCAGTATCTAATGCTTCAGCCATCACCATTATCTAAAACTTAGAACGCTATTGTGTGTTAAATTATCAAAAGATAATTAAATTTTCTTCTAGCAAAATAATTTTCAACTTTACCATTGACCGAAATTACGTCATATATTTAGGCGGGTACTTATGAATTTTTACTAGTATATTTTTCGCTACACAGTTATGAGACTCTCGTTCACTGAATTTGTTGCTCTTAAATGACTGTGCTAAACTGTGCTTCTCGGTATTTTTTGAAATGTGAAAATACTTTCTATTTTTTGAGCATTTCTTAAGTCGAGATCTGACAATCTGATAGTGAGTAGTGATAGATTGTAAAATGTAAATAAAATTGGTAAATGTTACGGACAATTGATGTTAGAAAATTGGAAATATATGTAACGCAATAAAAGAACCCAGACATGAAGATTTTGTTCGGCGCAGATCGTCACCATCTATATGTAACTTTAGATGCATACTAAACTGTTTAGGCTAACCAGTAGGTCGTACAATACCAATTCACTATGTATTGACCCATTTAATATTTAATTTGGGTTTAGTTTGTGGTACAGTGCTGACCTACGATGCCATTTGAGCCTGTGACATATCCAGTATAAGTTTCTCTTCACCACGGGACTAAAGCCCGGTACAGCTTTAGTATGACCGCGAATGAAGAACGATAGCTTAAGTTAAAACAAACATGTTCTAGTCCAAACCCATATGCCTTCATTCATTTTATCAATCTTCTCTTTTGTTATCTTCAAACATTGTATAGGGTGCGGTGGTGAGACCAACATCTAAGTATAATATGTACATATTACCTTTCTCTATAGTTTGTGTTCGTTACTCTTTGCAGTATTCATTGTAAACCTGACTCATTATTCGGATTATTTTATTTATATATCGTATTACAATTTTGAGTTGAATATGTTTGTTAAAATTAGTGCCTTATGGTTTAACCTTCGTCTACTACATTTAACGATTCATATAATGTGCCACGTATAACTATAATACAACTTACTAAAAGCATTTCAACCCGCTCTGCACAGGTTTAACTGTGACTGCGTCCGTATGAGAACTTTCTGAATGACCCTCGAATATATTGGAAATATTTACAGACTCTACTCTACGTATTTCGCTATCATATCAGGTTGGGATGCGCATGTTTCAACAACTCTGTCAGCACACTTTAAACACAAATTATTTCATCGGATCATTTAAAAATGAATGTTCAATTATCTATGTTGGCTTTAGTGGTGTATATAGTTATTGTCTGGGCTTCAACAATGTACGTCCATGATGCCAATATGGATGGACGGAATTGCCAGTTCGGTGACACGGTGTTTACAGTGATCGCAGAGAGTATCATCGTGTGCGCGATGTTTTGCGACAGAAGAGCCACGTGCAAAAGTTGGTTTTACAGTTCTTCAAGCAAAGAGTGTTACGGCTGCAATGACACGTACTTCATCAGTGAGGGTCCCGTCCCTGGCAACGCTAGCACAGAATACTACAGAAAATATGGTTCGTTGTTTTTCCCATTATGATTCTTATATTTGTATCAGGTGTGTGTGTGTGTGTGTGTGTGTGTGCGTGTGCGTTTGTGCAGATTTTTGCGCGCGCTCTTGTTCTATCTTACATTCCGAGGTAAAAAAATAATAATCTAGAAACGTTGATAGGTTTATGGAAAAAGTAGTATACAGCATTGTATTATGGTTGTTGTAATTTTTTGGTGGCATAGTGGTTGGAGGCATCCAGCACGTTTCGTTTTCACGTAAACTCTGGGTGTTGTATTCATGTAACTATTAATAGGTATTGCCAGGCTATGTACTATTACTAAAGTGAATTGCCGAGAGTACTTTCCTATATGGATCCATCATGCGTAATATAGGTAAAGGTAATTTGTCTAAGTGAAGCATACAGCTACCGTGAATACAGTTCCATTGATGATCTATATATGCGTAAGTGACGTTACGCCGGGTAGCTCCCTACGCACCATAAGAGCTCCAACATGACCGGAGGAGCGAACTCAATACGTTGGTTGTGAACTGGATCTGCGCATAGAACTCAATTTTAGCTTTATATTTTAGAAGGAATGAACAGTATTTGGCTTCATTAATTCGACTTATATGTGCAAAATACTGCTTTTTAACGTCGATGTGGCTTTTTTTGTCACTTGTCTTTTTTAACTCTTAAATGTGCGCACAAATGTCTATTCTATATACGTAAATAATCTCAGTGTGTTTTTATCATACAAGTACATTTTTATCGGTGGAAGATTGAGATTTCTCTGTGAAAGAATATTCATAATCATTAAATATTATTAACTAACTGCGAAAACAAAAATAACTAACTGTGATGCTGAGTTATGTCGTCAATAAAGTGGTGCTGACGTTGACGTCATCCGCCGATAACGTTCAATAAAGCGAATAATTTCGGTGAAAAAAAATGATTTAAAATGTAATAAACAGATTATTTAACTGCTGTGTTCGATAACATGGAAATCTTTCACTCAATGGTAGACGTGTGAAGAGGTGTAGTCCTTCCCGACCATATCACACCTATGACTGGGCAAACAAACGTGCCACCGTGTTTTGATATGATTACCACACTGATCAAATTGTTGGAAGTGAATAGTGGGTTTGAACAATTATTATGCAGGTTTGAAAAGGAATAAAAGAGGAAGGTTTCACTTTAAACATCCGGTAATAAATCGAAGTTAGTGCGTGTAGCACCCTGTATAAATGTCCAAAGATTTCTAAACCCAATAAACTTTTCATAATAAACACAAATCACGAACTGATATTCGCAATTGTAATTCAATTTAAAACGCTTGTCAAGATCGTCAATCCTTTTTGAATAACTTTACAAAGTATCTCATTGAAATAATGAAAACTTTCCGAGTTATAGCATTTTAAAGTCGACAGGGTGAAGAAAAATAGCGAACCGGAATGTCAGATGTGTTTTACAAGTGCGAACGGTAAAGTCAGAGTGAATATTTCAGATGCGAAAGGGAAGGTCAGATTGCTTTAAGCAATTCTTTCCTGTTTTGACGATTGCTAGGGTAACTACTTTACATTTTGATTTGAAACTTACTTGTAATTACCTATAGATGTTTTCAGTGCACGCATTTAGTAGAAACTGTGTTACCTTTTGACATACTGGACATATATGTATTGTGGTAAATAGTATAGGCAATGCAACCTCAATCAATATGTAATCATATCTTCTTTGACCTTACCAGCCCTTTTTACGATTTTGCTATTTCATCAGGCTGTGTACGGTCAAAGCGGTTCCTATAGTAAAAACATAGGGATCTTCTCTCCCTCGCGGGGATCTACCCTCTTGGTTTTAGGTAAATATATCAAAAAAGTATGCATGGAATTAACATTTCAAGCATCTAAAGAGATTATTAGTATATTTATTGACCTTATGTGTTATATCAATCTTAATAAAGTTGTAACGGTCAACCTTTTCAGACGAAGTTAAAAATATTAAATTTACAACATTTGTTATTATTCATGTCAACTTTTCCTTTTGGCACTCGCAATTCTCTGAACAACATCCAATTGTTTATTTTTAATGTTTAGACCCTAATTATGCTCAGAGAAGAGTTCGTTCCAATCCAAACATCCCTCGATGTTGTCAGTTGAAAGTGGGCCTATTTGATGAGGGGAATATGAATGTCTTCATCTCGCGCGAGAATATCACGGGAATTTAATTAAAATGCAAAATGTCAATATGGCGGATATAGTAAATCAGGTATGATAGTAACCCAGTTTGGACGCTAAAACCGGGCTAGCTACCGGCGGCATTTTCGGCTGTTTTTCACGTTTTCCTAACAGAAATGTGTATACAAGGTATTATACGTGTGTGATTTAGTGTCAAATGCCCCCAGAAATATCAATTTAAAAACAGTTTAAACCAATCTATGGAGGAAGATTGTTTTCGAATATACGGCTTGAAAATGGTACAGTAAATTAGTGCACATAAACAAACAGTGTTTTTTAACTTAAGATATTGTAAACTGTTGAGCTTCTACAGATGTTACTGTTGCTGCTGTTGCTGCTGTTATTGTTGCTGATGATGCTGTTGCTGCTGTTGATGATGATGATGATGATGCTGTTGCTGACAATGATGGTGCTTATCTGCTCCTAATGTTTTTGCTACTGCTATTGCTGCTGCTGCTGCTGATGATGATTATCTGCTGCTACTGCTGCTGCTGATGATGATGCTTATCTGCTGCTACTGTTTTTGCTGCTGCTAGTGCTGCTGCTGTTGATGATGATGATGATGCTTATCTGCTTTTATATATGATTTATATACTTTTTTGTTGCTGCTACTGCTGCTGCTGATGATGATGATGATGATTATGCTTATCTGCTGCTACTCTTTTTTCTACTGGTGCTGCTGCTGAGGATGATGATGATTCTTATATGCTGCTACTGTTTTTGTTGCTGCTGGTGAGATTGCTACTGTTTTAGCTGCTGCTGCTGTTGCTGATAATGATGATGCTTATCTGCTGCTACTGTTTTTGCTGCTGCCGCTACTGCTGTTGTACTGCTCTTCCTTTTGCTATTGTGGCTGCTGCTGATGATGATGATGAGAATGCTGATGATAATGCTGATGATGCTTGTCTGTTGCTACTGTTTTTGCTGCTGCTGCTGCTTGTGCTGTTGTAGCTACTGCTGCTGAAGATGATGATGATGATTTTGATGATACTTATCTACTGCAACTGTTTTTGCTGTTGTTGTTGCTGCTGTTGCTGCTGCTGCTGCTGATGATGATGATGATGATGCTTTTCTGCTGCTTCTGTTTTTGCTTCTGCGGCTGCTGTAGCTGTTGATGCTACTACTGCCGCTGCGGCTGCTGCTGATGATGATGATGCTTATCCGCTGCTACTGTTTTTGCTGTTGTTGCTGCTGTTGCTGCTGCTGCTGCTGATGATGATGATGATGACGCTTATCTGCTGCTTCTGTTTTTGCTGCTGCTGCTGCTGTAGCTGTTGATGCTACTACTGCCGCTGCGGCTGCTGCTGATGATGATGATGCTTATCCGCTGCTACTGTTTTTGCTGTTGTTGTTGCTGCTGCTGCTGCTGCTGCTGCTGCTGATGATGATGATGATGCTTATCTGCTGCTATTGTTTTTGCTGGTGCTGGTGCTGCTGCTGCTGCTGCTGATGATGATGATGATGTTGTTGATGATGCTTATCTGCTGCTACTGTTTTTGATGCTGCTGCTGATGTTGCTGCTGCTGCTGATGTTGCTGTTGCTGCTGATGTTGCAGCTTCTGCTGCTGCTGCTGCGGATGATGATGTCGGTGATATTTTATGATGATGATGATCCTTGAGAGAGTGATGTTATGTTGCTGCTGCTGCTGAGATGATTGTGATGCTGAATATGGAGACTGTGGTGAAGGTGGTGTTGTGGTTGTGGAAATGCTGCAGGTGATGATGATGATACTGCTGCTACTGTTGCTGGTACCGCTGCTGCTACTGGAAATGTGGCTGCTGCTGTTGATAACAATATGCTGTTGCTATTGTTGCTGCGATTGCTGCTGAGGATTATGATGATGATGATGATGATGATTGTGATGATGATGATGATGATGGATACTGTGTTGATGTTGTGGAAATGCTTCTGCTGCTGCTGCTTCTGTTGCTGCTGCTGCTGATGATGATAATGATGACGATTATGATGATGACGATGATGCTTTGAAAAAGAAAGATCACCAGACCTTATGCCGTGGCGCGGCGTCCGTCGTCCGTCCATCAGTCCGTCCGTCCGTAAACTTTTTTGTGGCGACTACTCCTCTGAAACTGCTTGACGAATTTTCATGGAACTTCGCAGGAATGTTGCTCATGATGTCTAATTGATCCTAGCAAAAATTCAGGTCGGCCGTAAATTCAAGATGGACGCCACGGCTAAAAACAGATTTTAAAAATGCGATATTGTGGCGACTACTTCTCAAAAACCGTAAGTGATATTGATTTGGAACCTTTACCAATATAATTGGCATGATATGTAGTTGGTCCTAACCAAAGTTTATTTTGATTGGATGTCAAATATGGCCGCCAGCCGCCATCTTTGTGTACATAGAGTTATATAGGAAAACATTGTGGCAACTACTCCTCTGAAACTACTTGACTGATTTTCATGAAACTTCAAAATAATGTTTCTCATGATGTCTAGTTGATCCTAGCAAAAATTCAGGTCAGCCGGAAATTCAAGATGGCAAACGGCTAAACAAATATTTTAAAAATGCGATTTTATGGCGACTACTTCTGAAAACAAGAAGAGATATTGAATTGGAACCTTTACCAAAATGGCTGGCATGAAATGTAGTTGGTCCTAACCAAAGTTCATTTTGATTGGATGTCAAATATGACTGCCAGTGGCCATCTTTGTTTATATAGGGTTATATAGGAAAATCTTGTGGCGACTATTCCCCTTAAACTACTTGATGGAATTTCAAGAATCTTCACATGAATGTTGCTCTTGATGTCTAGTTCATCCTAGCGAAAATTCAGGTTGCTAGGAAATCAAGATGGCCGCCACTGCTAAATATAGATTTTAGAAATGAGACATTGTGGCGACTACTTCTCAAAAACCGTAAGTGATATTAAATTAGAACCTTTACCAAAATGACTGGTGCGACATGTACTTGGTCCTAGTCAAGATTCATTTTGATTCGATGTCGAACATGGCCACCAGCGACCATCTTTGTTTACTTAGAGTTATATAGGAAAATCTTGTGGCGACTACTCCTCTGAAACTACTTGACGGATTTTCATGAAACTTCACAGGAATGTTGCTCTTGATCTCTAGTTGATCCTAGCGGAAATTCAAGATGGCTACCAAGGCTACAAATAGATTTAAAAACAAACACATTTGTAGCGACTACTTCCTGAAAACTATAAGTGATATTGATATGGGACTTTTCTAAAATGATCAGCATGACATGATGTTGGTCATTGTCGAAAATCATTTTGAATCGTCATTAAACATGGCTGCCATCTTTATTTACATGGAGTTATATAGTAAAAAACGTGTAGCGACTACTCTTCTGAAGGATTTTTATGAAACTTAAAAGAAATGTTGCTCTTGAAATCTTGTTGATACTAGCAAAATTTCGGCCGGAAATTCAAGATGCCTGCCATGACTAAAAATCGTTTTTTAAAAAACAAATTTGTAGCAACTACTTCTTGAAAACTGTAATGATATTGATATGGGACTTTTTCTAATATGGTCAGCATGTCATGATGTTGGTCATTAATGTTGACAATTATTTTGATTTAACATTAAACATTGGTGCCAGCTGCCATCTTTGTTTACATAGAGTTATATAGTAAAAACTTGTAACGACTACTCCTGAAACTATACATTTTCATGAAACGTCACAGAAATGCTGATCTAGCTATCAAAACCTATCAGTAGAGCTTCAAGGTCATCAATCTCTTGTTGTGTAGTAGAATTGCTGCTGCTACTTCTTTAGATGCTGCTGCTGCTGCTTACGATGATGATAACAAAACTATGATTGGTGGTGTTTGTGGCTGTAGAAATGCTGCTGCTGTCGTTGCTACTTCTTGTTGCTGCTCCTGCTGTGCTCCTGCTGCCGCTCCTTCTGATGCCACTGCTGATTATGCTAATGTTGATGCTGCTATTTCACTAATGATGCTGATGATAATACTTCAGACGGTGGTGTTCTCATTCTGGATATTCTGCTGCTGCGGATGATGATAATGATGATAATGATGATGATGGAAACTGTGGTTGAGGTGATGACGATGCTAATGCTGCTGATGATGATGATTTGGACTGCGGCTGAGAAGTTGTGGTTGTGGAGATGCGGCTGCTTCTACTGAAAATAATGCTAGTGCTGCTCCGATGATGATATTTGCGATTAAAGTGTTGATATTTGTGGTTAAAGTGCTGTTGTGGTTGTTGAAATACTGCTAATTTTGATGATAATAATACTCCTGCTGCTGCTGCTGATGATGATGATGATGCTAATGCTGATACCTGATACCTGATAATGATGATGATAGCACTTGTTTACGTTGTGGAAATGCTGCTACAGCTAATTAAACTGCTGCTGCTACTGCTGATGATGATGATGATAATTAGGATGCTACTTGATATGGTTGATTTTTCGTTGTGGAAATGCTGCTGATGATGATACTGCTGCTGCTGATGATGATGATGATTAGGATGATTCTTGATACGGTTGTTCTTTCGTTGTGGAAATTCTGCTGCTGTTGTTGCTACAGCTTCTCCTGCTGCTACTGTTTTTGCTGCTGCTGCTGCTGCTGCTGATTCTCATGCAGCTGCTGCTGCTGCTGTTGTTTCTGCTGTTATAATAAATATGTACTTGCTACCAGATCTAATATATTTATGAGGAGTCTGAAGATTGGTAAAACATCCTTATAGAATATGCATGTATATATACAAACATCGTCGATTTCTGTGTGCTATCGGGTTTACTACCTGATCCTGGTAGATGAATAAACTCGACTTAGGGTTTGCATGCATGCCACACTTTTATATATACAAGGAGTAAATAAACACGTCGCTTATTTATGTATTCAACTGGGCTTGCTGCCGGATCTTATATAAAGGAGAATCTAGAAACACTCCCTACTTGTGTATACAAGAGGGCTTGCAACGGGGCCACACCTATAGATAAAATAATAAAATACAAACACTTTATATGGGTAAACTCACTATCGGACTAGGCATACCACAACCCTCATTTTATGGAGATGTGGTCTATAAACTTCGAAAGTTAAAGGGGTCGGACGGGTTTCCTGACCGCTTTACAAATTTAATCAGGAAGTTCGTCAGAAAAGGATATAACCCTTTGGTTTTACAGCGCACTGCATGTTTAGTGATTGACCACTCTACAGTCGGTCATTACGCTTCACTTTTCACTTGTGCGGTGACTGGACTACCTCTTGGGACTCTATGATTGTACCTACTTAAACCCCAACTAAGGGAGGTGGGTGCATGAGTTTTCGTCCATCGGGTTTTCTGGTCGTACCCTAGATTGGTTTTCTCTTTAGCTGCAACTACTATGGTTGTTCAGTACGATTCTGGATACATCCTGAGATGTTTATTATTTTGTATGTGTTTCTTTAGTTAGTTTCTCATTATGTGGACTTTATTGTTAGAGAATTCCTTTTGATGGGATGTAGTTTTGTTTACACTGTCTTGTCTATTTGGGCGTTGAAGACAGGATAATAGCGAGGATTGTGCGCATATAAAATCGATTCAAGCTAACCAGTAGGCCTTATTGCCTACTGACCGTTCCAAGTCGGTAACCCTGTCTTCACCACCCTTTCTGTTGTTTTTTGTCTCTTTCATTGTAATTTCAAGTCCTTGTTTTCAGTACAGTGTGGACCTACGATGCCATTGCGCTCGGACGCTGTGGTTTCTATAGGACCCTATATCTCATTTTTGCATGAATGCAGAATATATACATATGAAAAAAAATTAAACCGCCTATTTGCTACAAGATGTTATATATTGATACCGGTTAGATTTGTAATCTCACTTTAGGGATTGCAATCATATGTGACACATATAGATATGGGCCACACCTAAAAATATTGTGTTTGCCCTTTCACGACCGACATGAAAATATGGCCCTGTCAAGTATGTTTTTCCCATTCTTAGAACATCTTTACTGCACCCCGTAGTACCTTAATAGGCAAGATATGACGGAAAGCAGTCAGTTTTACGATGAGTAAAAAACATTGTACACGCTTGCGTTTTAAATGCTTCTGTTTGTAATTTTTTATTTGCATATTGCATTGAATGCATATGTGTTAAAATCTCTACTTTATTACAGCCATTTTTCTTGTTGCTCTGTTTGTATTTCAAGTCAGCACTGATGATGATAGTCATATATTCTGTCAACATGGCTAAAACAATTAAAATAGTCAATATTTTTTAAAACAAAATAACGATTATTTCATATATTAATCATGCCAATTCAGTTGATTGATTAAAATACTATTGTTTTTCTTTCGTTTTTAGCTCTACTGGCCGAAGGCCAGTAGAGCTTATGGGATGACGAGTTGTCCGTCGTCCGTCCGTCCGTCGTCCGTCGTTAACTTTTATCTTGTTACCACCATAGGGCCTTCATTTTTCATCCAATCTTTACCAAACTTTAACAGGTTGTTAATATCAATGAAAGTTCGAAAACCAGCCAGATCGAAATGATTTCACCGGAGTTATGGCCCTTGTTTTGCTGAAAAATGCCATATTAAGCCTTGTGAACACTCTAGCACCTTCATTTATTATTTGATCTTTACCAAACTTGCACAGATTGTTAATATTAATGAAGGCTCGAATAAGTTCGAAAACCAGCTAAATCGGATCAGGAACACCGGAGTTTTGGCCCTTGATTTTTCTGAAAATTGCTGTTTTCTGACTTGTGCACGCTCTAGCACCTTCATTTATTATTTGATCTTTACCAAACTTCCACAGATTGTTAATATCAATGAAAGCTCGAACAAGTTCGAAAACCAGCTTAATCAGATTAGTAACACTGGAGTTATGGCCATTGTTTTTTTCTGTAAAATGCTATTCTCTGCCTTGTGAACACTCTAGGGCCTTCAATATTAATCGGATCTTTACTTTACTTTGCCAGTGTCTTTATATCAATGAAAGCTTGAACGAGTTCGAAAACTGGCAAAATAGAAATAACTTCAACGGAGTTATGACCCTTGTTTTGCTGAAAAATGCCATATTAAGCCTTGTGAACACTCTAGCACCTTCATTTATTATTTGATCTTTACCAAACTTGCACAGATTGTTAATATCATTGAAGACTCGAACAAGTTTGTAAAACCAGCCAAATCGGATCAGTAACGCCGGAGTTATGGCCCTTGATTTTTCTGAAAATTGCTGTTTTCTGCCTTGTGAACGCTTTAGCACCTTCATTTATTATTTGATCGTTACCAAACTTGCACAGATTGTTAATAACAATTATGGCTTGGACAAGTTCCAAAAAATCAGCTGAATTGGGTCAGTAACACTGGAGTTATGGCCCTTGTTTTTCTGAAAAATGGTATTTTTTGCCTTGCGAACACTCTAACACCTTCATTTATGGGATAACGAGTTGTCTGTCGTCCTTCCGTCCGTCCGTCGTCCGTCGTTAACGTTTGTCTTGTTACCACCATAGGGCCTTCATTTTTCATCCGATCTTTACCAAACTTTAACAGGTTGTTAATATTAATGAAAGCTCGTACAAGTTAAACAACCAGCTAGATCGGACCAGTAACAGCGGAGTTATGGCCCATGATTTAGTTAAAAATGCTATATTGCTATATTTTGCCTCGTTAAGACGATAGGGCCTTCATTTTTCATCCTATCTTTACCAAACTGTACCACATTGTTAATATCAATGAAAGCTTGGACAAGTTCAAAAAATAGCCAGATCGGACAGTAACAGCGGAGTTATGGTCCTTGATTTAGTTAAGAATGCTATATTGCTATATTTTGCCTCGTGAAGACGATAGGGCCTTCATTTTTCATCCTTTTTTTTACCAAACTTTACCACATTGTTAATATTAATAAAAGCCTGGATAAGTTAGAAAACCAGCAATATCGGACTAGTAACAGCGGAGTTATGGACCTTGATTTAGGTAAAAATGCTATATTTTGCCACGTTAAGACGATAGGGGCTTCATTGGTCATCCGATCTTTACCGAACTTTATCAGATTGTTAATGTCATTGAAATCTTAAACAAGTTCGAAAATCAGCCATATCGAACTGAGTAACAGCGGAGTAATGGCCCTTGATTTAGTTAAAAATGCTATATTTTGCCTCATTTAGACAATAGGGCGTTCATCCGATCTTTACCAAACTTTATCAGATTTTTAATATCAGTGAAAGCTTGGACACGTTCGAAAACCATTCACATGGGACCAGCAACAGCGGAGTTATGGCCCTTGATTTAGTTCAAAATGCTATATTTTACCTCGTTAAGACGATAGGGCCTTCATTTTTCATCTAATCTTTACCAAACTTTATCAGATTGTTAATAGTAATGAAAGCTCAGACAAGTTCGAAAACTACCCAGATCGGACTAGTAACAGCAGAGTTATGGCCCTTGACTTAGTTAAAAATGCTATATTTTGCCTCGTGATATGAGCAAAACTACAGCATCAGGAAATAGCATAAAGTAGGCCATAGTCAGACTTTTCAAATAACATTTATTGACATTTTTAGAAAACAGGAATATTCTGAAAATACCAGTACATTCTAAAAATAATTGTCTTTAATTTGAGACTATTTCCAGATTGTTGCTTTAAGAAATGTCAATTTCTATAGAATTACAAACGAAAGTGCATACCTGTACATGAAATTTTGTGTGTATTTTCTATCTGAAAGCATCAGTACAAATCTCTTCTTTTATGACAATTTCTATAGAATTACCAATGAAAGTGTATTTTAACGTGGAATTTTGAGTATTTTTTTAATCTGAAATCCTCAGTGCAAACCTCTGTTTTGTTTTTTTCCTGGTTCGAAATTGAACCAGTAACACAGAAGTTATATGATGCCTGATTTAGTTAAAGGGAATGTAGCGACACAGCCAAACAAGCTCTGTTATTGAGAGTTCTTAAAAGATTGACAAAAGGTGAAAGAATTATCAAAATCGGATGATAAACAACAAAGATATGACCATTTAAAGGTTGTTCTATTTTTAGAACTATGATGTCATAGTTCCAATTACCATTTATGGAATATTGATAAATATCATTAAAAATGAAGAAAAACACTGCAAATGCATGATTTTTTTTAATGGTCATATAAAGCATTATTGCCATTAAGTATTACGTATTTTTCATACAGTTGCTCTCATTTTTTCTCTATGAATCAGAACATTTTCATATTTATAAATATTCCATATATGGTCATTTACAACCGTGATGTCATAGCTCTCAAAATGGCCGCTTCCATATCCGTTTCAACAGAAACTTCAAATTATCATATCTTCTTTGTTTATCATCCGATTTTGATAATTCTTTCACCCTTATTTAAGTATTTCAGAACTCTCAGTTATAAAGATGGTTTGGCTGTGTCGCTACATTCCCTTTAAATATGCTATATTTCGTCTCTTTAACAGGTTAGGGCCTTTTGATTTTTTAACTTTACTGGCCGAAGGCCAGAGAGCTTATGGGATGGCGAGTTGTCCGTCGTCCGGCCGTCCGTCGTCCGTCGTTAACTTTTGCCTTGTGAACACTCTAGGGCCTTCATTATTAATCGAATCTTTACGAAACATTTTTTACAGTGTCTTTATATCAATGAAAGCTCGGACAAGTTCGAAAACCAGCCGGATCGGATATATTTCACCAGAGTTATGGCCCTTGTTTTGCTGAAAAATGCCATATTAAGCCTTGTGAACACTCTAGCACCTTCATTTATTATTGATCTTGCACAGATTGTTAATATCAATGAAAGCTCGGACAAGTTCGAAAACCAGCCAAATCGGATCAGTAACACCGGAGTTATGGCCCTTTTATTCCCTGAAAATTTACTATATACGATCCGGTAGCAAACCCGGCCGAATAACCAAATATGGTGTGCTTGATTTCCCTTATACCTATAAGTGAACAAAGCCAGTATTGACCTCTCCTGTATAACTATATATGATCCGGTAGCAAGCCCGGTCGAATACCCAAATACGGGGTGCTTCATTTCAATTATAACTATAAGTGAGCAAAGTCAATAGTGACCTCTCCCGTCTACTCGGTATACATATGTATATGGAATACCCATATATGGGTATAAAGCACGTTAGAATACCAAACTAGGCGGTGTAAGTATTTTTTTCTAATATCTATATGTGTCAGATAGATATGCAAACCCTAAACTCAGTTAAGCCATCTACCCGGTATCGATATATAAGATCTGGTAGCAAGCCCGGTAGAACACCAAAAAGGGCAGTGTTAGTATATTTTTCTAATATATATATGTGTCATACAGATATGCAGTCCCTAAACTCAGTTAATCCATCTACCCGGTATCAATATATAAGATCCGGTAGCAAGCCCGGTAGAAGACCAAACTAGGCTGCGGAAGCACATTTTTCTATTATCTATTCTTGTCAGATAGATATGCAGACAAACTCAGTTAACCAACATGCTTCACACCCTACAGTAAGCTCACTCATGTACCGGGTATCAATATAGGACATCTGGTTGATATCCCGGTAGAATACTCCCACATAAGAGTAGTTTGCATTTGTTCGGTAGCAAGCCCGTACAATAATGAATATGAGTATTTATATTTTCATCTTAACATCTTAACATCTTGAAACATAAATTATTTATGTTTGCCTTCCCCGGTCCTAATTTCAAATTTTGGGTAGATAGGTAGGCCGGTAGGCAGTCAAATAAAACAAATGAAAGAATACTATCTTATATAGTGATAACAGAACAACAGAAACCTTATTTTTTTTAATTAATAATTTGACCTGGCATCATTCATGTATTGATGAAAATCGATAAAATATTGACCATTGTTTTAGAACCACTGAATTGACTAGGCCAACCTTAAACATATTTATGCCTGCCCTTTCCCGACCCTAATTTCATATTTTTGGGAGGCACATATTTTTATTTTATTTTTTAAAAAGCAAAATTTAATAAAAAGGAAAAAATAACAGTGATATTTTAATTAATCAACTGAATTGGCATGATTAATATATGAAGCAATCGTAAAAATATTTACAAATATTGACTTTTTTACTTGTTTTAGCCATGTTGGCAGAATATATGACTATCATCACCAGTGTTGACTTGAAATACAAATAGAGCAACAAGAAAAATGGCTGTAATATTAAAGTAGAGCTTTTAACATGTTTAACACACATGCATGCAATGCAATATGCAAATGAAAAATTATAAACAGAAGCATTTCAAACGCAAGCTTGTACAATGTATTTTACTCTCATCACACACAGAACTGATCTTGCCTAATTAAGGTACTACGGGGTGCATTAAAGATGTTCTAAGAATGGGAAAAACATACTTGATAGCGGAATGTTTTCATGTCGGTCGGGAAAGGGAAAACACAATTTTTATAAGTGTGGCTCATATCTATATGTGCCTCATAGGATTGAAATCCCTCAAGTGAGTTTACATGTCTAACCTGTATCAATAGCATCCTGGTAAAATACCCATATAACGAGTGTTTGTATTTTATTCTTTTATCTATATGTGTGGCCCCGTAGCAAGCCCCAGTGTATACACAAGTAGGGAATGTTTCTATATTCTCCTTTTATACGTCTATATTTGTGACATGCATGCACTCCTTAATTTCAGTTTACTTATCTGCCCGGTTCCAATATATAAGATGCGGTAGCAAGCCGTGTTGAATACATAAATAAGCGACGTGTTTATTTACTCCTTATATATATAAAAGTGTGGCATGCGCAAACCCTAAGTTGACCATCTACCAGGTACCAAGATAAAGGATCAGGCAGCAAACCCGGTAGCATACAGAAATCGACGATGTTTTTATATACATGCACATTCTGTTAGGAATTATTACCCGTTTCCAGACTCTTCATAAATATATTAGATCTGGTAGCAAGCACATCATTATTATCTCAGCAGCAGCAGCAGCAGCAGCAGCAGCAACAAAACAAAACAACAGCAAAAATAGCAGCAGCAGTAGAAGCAGCAGCAACAGCAGCAACAACAAAAGCAACAACCTCAGCGCAGCAGCAGAAGCAGCAGCAACAGCAACAGCAGCAGCAACAGCAGCAGCAACAACAGCAGCAGCAGCATTTTCACAACGTAAACAAGTGTTATCATCATCATTATCAGGTATCATCATCATCAGCAGCAGCAGCAGCAGCAGGAGAATTATTATCATCATCATTAGAGCATTTCCACAACCACAACAACACTTTAACCACAGTTTCCTTCATCATCATTATCATCATCATAATCATCGTCATAATCACGATCCTCGGCAGCAGCAGCAGCAGCAGTAGCAGCGCTGTCTCAAGGTTCATCATAATAAATTATCATCATCATCAGAGCAGCAACAGCAGTAGCATTATTATCAGCAGCAGCAGCTGCATCTCCACAACCACAACAACACCACAGCAGCAGCAGTAGCATCGTCAGCAATCATCATTATCATCATTATCAGCAGCAGCAGCGTTTCCTGAACATCACCTCAACCACAGTTTCCATCATCATTATCATCATCATCAGCAGCAGAATATCCAAAACGAAAAAACACCATCTGAAGTATAATCATCAGCATCATTCATGAAATATCAGCATCAACATTAGCATAATCAGCTGTGGTAGCAGGAGCATCAACAAGATATAAGCAAAAGCAGCAACAGCAAAGAAGTAGCAACGACAGCAGCAGCATTTCTACAACCACAAACAACATCAATCATAGTTTTTTATCGTCATCATCATCATTATAAGCAGCAGCAGCAGCAGCAGCAGAAGCAGCAGCAAAAACATCAAAGAAGTAGCAGCAGCAATTCTACAAAAAAAACAATCATAGTCTAAATTATCATCAGCAACACCAGTAGCAGTAGAATCGTTCTCTAAACCAACAAATGTCTCCAGCAACAACAGCAGCTGTAGCAACAGCAGCAGAAGCTAAACACTAGCAGCAAAGCATCATCATCATCATCGTTATAATTATCATCTTCATCAGCAGCAGCAGAAGAAGCAGCAGCAGAAGCATGCCACAACCTCAATACAGTCTCGATCATTATCATAATCATCATCATCAGCAGCAGCAGCAGTAACAACAATAGCAGCAGTAGCAAAAGCAGCGGCCACAAAAACAGTAGCAGCAGTTAGCATCAGCATCATCATTATCATCATCATCATTATCATCATCATCATCATCATCATCCTCCTCCTCATCAGCAATAGCAGCAGCAGCAGCAACAGCATTATTATTATCAGCAGCAGCAGCCGCATCTCCAGTAACAGCAGATAAGCATCAGCAGCAAAATAAGTAGCAGCAACAGCAGCAGTATCATCATCATCACCGGCAGCATTCCCACAACCACAACACCATCTTAACCACAGTCTCCATCTTCATCATCACGATCATCGCAGCATCAGCAGCATCAGCAGCAACAGCCGCATAACATCACTGTCTCAAGGATCATCATCAGCAGCAGCAGAAGCAACAGCAACAGCAGCAGCAACATCAGCTGCAGCAGCAGCAACAGCAGCAGCAGCAGCAGCAGCAAAACAGAAGCAGTAGATAACCACCATCATGATCATCAGCAGCAGCAAAACAGCAGCAGCAGATAAGCATCATCATCATCAGCAGCATCATCATCATCATCATCAGTAGAGCAACAACAATAAAAGCAAAAACAGTAGCAGCCGATAATCACCATCATCATCATAATCATCATCATCATCATCCGCAGCAGCACCGGTGGCAGCAGCAGCTGTTACAACAGAAGCAGCAGCAGCAGCAAAAACAGAAGCGGCAGGTAAGTATCAACATCATCAGAAGCAGCAGCGGCAGCACGAGCTACAACATCAGCAGCAGCAGCATCAAAAACAGTAGCAACAGATAACCATCATCATCATTATCATCAGCATCATCATCATCATCAGCAGCAGCAGCTACAACAGCAGCAGCAGCAGTAGCAAAATCAGTAGCAGCAGATAATAATCATCATCATCATCAGCAGCAGCAGCAGTAGCAGCAGCAAAATTAGTAGCAGGAGATAAGCATCATCATCATCAGCAGCAGCATCATCATCATCAGCTGCAGCTGCAGCAGCAGCATCATCCTCATCATCAGCAGCAGCAGCAGCTACAACAGCACCATCATCGGCAGTAGCAGCAAAAATAGTAGATAAGCATCATCATCATTATCATCAGCAGCAGCAGCAAAGACAGCAACAGCAGATAAGCATCATCATCATCAGCGACATCATCATCATCATCAGCAGCAATAACAACAAAAGCAAAAACAGTAGCAGCCGATAATCATCAAAATCACCAGCAGCAGCAGCAGTAGCAGCAGCGGCAGCAGCAGGAGCTACAACAGCAGCAGCTGCAAAAACAGTAGCAGCAGATAAGCATCATCACCATCATCATCAGAAGCAGCAACAACAGCAGCAAAAAACAGTAGCAGCAGATAAGTATCATCATCATCAGAAGCAACAGCGGCAGCACCAGCTACTATAGCAGCAGCAGCAGCAGCAAAATAGTAGCAACAGATAAGCATCATCATCATTATCATCAGCATCATCTTCAGCAGCAGCAGCAGCAGCTACAACAGCAGCAGCAGCAGCAGGAGCAAAATTAGTAGCAGCAGATAAGCATCATCATTATCAGCAGCATCAGCAGCAGCAGCAAAAACAGTAACAGCAGATAAGCATCATCATCATCATCAGCAGCAACATCAGTAGCAAAAACAGTAGCAGCAGATAATCAACATCATCATCATCAGCAGCTGCAGCAGTAGCAACAAAAACAGTTGCATCAGATAAGCAACAGTAGCAGCAGCAAACACACTAGCAGCAGATAAGCATCATCATTATCAGCAACATCATCATCATCATCAGTAGCATCATCATCATCAGCAGAAGCAACAGCAGCTTCATCATCAGCAGCATCAGCAGCAGCAACAGCAAGGGCAACAACAGTAAAAACAGTAGAGGCAGATAAGCATCGTCATCATCATCATCATCAGCAGCAGCAGCAGCAGCAGCAGCAGCAGCAGGAACACGCATCATTTGTAGCTTCAATCCGTGGTATTTATTTATATTATTCGTGTTATTATTAAACATCCATGAAAAAAGCCATTATTCGCACGGCAGCCTTAGTTGTCGCCCAGTTGTTCCAACCGGTTGTTGATACTATTATACCTCAGTAAATAAAAATATAATTAACATTAATTGATCGATCTGTTAAGCTAAAGGATCGTAAAAAGTCGACCCGACGCAGCAGACATCGTTAAAAGTGCGTGACTGTGTGTTTTTAGTAATCCCCCGGTTTTCGAAGGGGTATAAAACCCCGCACCGTCTACTGAAATGATAAAACTGTAAAATTACCAAAAAAAAAGTTAATTATTGATTATTTTAGTTTTTATACATTGATATTATAGCAATGTATTGTTAGAAAATATTTGATTGCCTAAATATATGCACTGGCGAAATAATTCACATTTATTATTCTCAAAGGGTATAAAACCCACTCCCATACCGCACCGAACCCCTACTTTTCGGTATATTTGAAAGTGTAAACCCATATATGGAACCATTTTCAGATAAACATACTTACATTCTCACTATAGCAACTTATTTCCAAACAAATTTCTTTAACTGGAAAATGAAATCACGATTTTATGTGGGTTGTGAATTTTTCTCTGACCCTAAAAAGCCACACAAAAAAAAGAAAAGAAAAAAAAAAGGCTTTTAGGGTCAGAGAAGGTTCGGATTACCTCAATTGTCATGATTTGAAGACTAAATTCAAATAATTTTTGAACAGATGGTATGTGTTTTTATGGCCTCGAAGGGAAGTGTGGACCTTGGCAAGTTTCGCGGTCCATTTACGACTTTGATGATCTTGATTATGAAAGACGTTATCACCGTGCAGAACGCGACATAATTCAGACATAATTTTAGAGATTTCCAAGATCCCGGACCATATAGTATATTGACAGTATATAGTATGAATGTCATTGGTCATTGCACGGGGGGTGGTGGGGGGGGGGGGCACATGGGTTGGTGACCCTTGTGTGGGTGGGGGCAATATGTATAATATATATTATATTGATGAAAAAAACAACAATTGTGGGGGAGCATGGGATGGTGTGACCTTGACATTGAAGGCACGGACTTGGATTTTTTGCGCCCGACACGTTGTCTTGTTCTGGTGAACACGTGTGCCATGTGTATATGAAAATCCTTCAATGATTGGCAAAGTTATAGATCGGACACGACTTACATGACTTAAATCAACTATAGAGCCCCATGGCATGATTTGACCTCTATGTGTGACCTTGAACTTGGAGCTAAGGACCTTGATTTTGCGCATGACACGTCGTCTTGTTGTTGTGAACACTTGTGCCAGGTTATATGAAAATCCTTCAATGGATGACAGTTATAGATCGGACAAGACCTACATGAGGCCAAAAAAATAGGTGTGTTTCCTATTGCATGCTCTAAAATAGGGTAAGTCGGTAGGCATTTGTTATGCCCCGAACATTTTTCGGGGGCATATAGTAATCGCACCGTCCGTCTGTCCGTCCGTCCGTCCGTCCGTCATTCCGAAGTTCTTGTCCGGACCGTAACTTCACAACCCCTGCAGGGAGTTTTAAATAACTTGGCACAAGTAATCACCAAAACAAGACGATGTTTCGCGCGCAAAACCCAGGTCCGTACCTCAAAGGTCAAGGTCACACTTCAAGTTCATAGGTAAAAAACAGGTACGCAATTTCGTGTCCGGACCGTAACGTCACAACCCCTGCAGGTATTTTTAAATAACTTGGCACAAGTAATCACCATAACAAGATGATCAGTCGCGTGCAAAACCCAGATCTGTACTTAAAAGGTCAAGGTTACACTTGAAGTTTATATGTCAAAACAGGTACGTGATTTCGTGTCCGGACTGTAACGTCACAACCACTGCAGGGATTTTTAAATTACTTGCATAGCAAGACAATGTGTCGCGCGCCAAACCCAGGTCCGTATCTCAAAGGTCAAGGTCACACTTGCAGTTCATAGGTCAAAATCAGGTACGCAATTTCGAGTCCGGACCGTAACGTCACAACCCCTGCAGGGATTTTTAAATAACTTAGCACAAGTGATCACCATAACAAGACAATGTATCGTGCGCAAAACCCAGGTATTCAAGGTCAAGGTCACACTTAGAGGTCAAAAGTCAAATTGTGTCCGGTCAATAACTCTGGCATTCATGGACGGATTTTTAAATAACTTAGCACAAGTGCTCACCATAACAAGACAATGTGTTGCACATAAAATTCAGGTCTGTGGCCCCAAGGTCAAGGTCACTTTTAGAGGTCAAAGATCAAATCGTGTCCGGTCAATAACTTGTACATGCCTGGGCGGATTTTCAAATAAACTTGGCACAAGTGCTCACCACAACCAAATGAGGTGTCGTGTACAAATCCAGTTCCATGGCTCCAAGGTCAAGGTCATACTTAGAGGTCAAAGGACACTTCGGGGGCATTTATCACTTACAGTGATATTTCTTGTTTTTTGATATTGTGAGATTCTACTTATCTCATAAAGTTCCCCAAGATATTAGACCGCCCCAGTTAAATTACGCATTCCTGTTACAAATAACGGGACAGCTTGTTTAACCTGACATTCCAGACAATTTTATAATAATTTACATATAATACCTGTGCCCAGCGGATTACAGAACATAATATAATGGTGTTATGTTTTACTTCCATGATATAAGCTATATGATAAATCATTGTTCAAAACATTTTATTTTTTTTAATTTTTGCATAAAAAGTTTTAAAAATAGTTTTAAAAATAGGGTCGGTCGGGCCACCGGAAACATAGGTATTGTTTATTTGGCCTGACTTACAATCAAATATCGGGTCATATGGCATGATTTGACGTCTAAGGGTGAGCTTGGAGCTAGGACCTGTATTTTGCACCTGAAAATCCCTCCATAAATGTCAGAGTTATTGACCGGACAGGAAATGTGTGGCGGACAGAAGGACGGACGGAAGGACGGTGCGATTGCTATATAACCACCCTTCGGGGGCATAAAAACACACACCAACTTGAATTTAGTCTTCATATCTTGACAATTAAGGTTGCATTGCCTATACTATTTACCACAATACATATATGTCCAGTATGTCAAAAGGTAACACAATGTTTTCTAAATACGTGCACTGAAAACATCTATAGGTAATTACAAGTAAGTTTCAATCCAAAATGTACAGTGGATACCCTAGCAATCGTCAATAACACGAAATAATTGCTTAAAGCAATCTGACCTTCCCGTTCGCATCTGAAATGTTCACTCTGACCTCACCGTTCGCACTTGTAAAACACATCTGACATTCCGGTTCGCTATTTTTCTTCACCCTGTCGACTTTAAAATGCTGTAACTCGGAAAGTTTTCATTATTTCAATGAGATACCTTGTTCAGGTATTCAGAAAGGATTGACGATCTTGACAAGCGTTTTAAATTGAATTACAATTGCGAATATCAGTTCGTTAATTGTGTTTATTCTGAAAATTGCATTGTTTTTACAAATCTTTGGACATTTATACAGGGTGCTATACGCATTAACGTCGTTTTATTATCGGATCTTTAAAGTGAAAGCTTCCTCTGTCATTCCTTTTTAAAACTGCATAATCATTTTCCAAACATTTTAGAAAAATACCCAACAGAAAGCAAAAAGCAAAAATACTAAACCCACCATTCACTTCCAACAATGTTGCCATCTGTCTTCTCTGCAACCATCTGAGCAGCAGGTTGATCAGTGTGATTACTAGCTGGGCAATCCCCAACATTCCAGTCTGTCATTTGTATAATGAAGTACACATAGTTAGGCATCTATTTTAAGTAGTACACTGAGACGGGTTCAGACACCGTAGTGCCGATAAAGGTTTTGTATTCCTCACATTAGGTGAATATGCTCACGTTATATTGTAACAGGTGTTAACCGTGCAGTGGCCTTTTTGCCACTGACCTTTCCAAGACGGTACCCTTATTGCCACACATTTTTTGTTTTTGGTGTCACATACTTTGCTTCTATTTTTTTACGTAAGTTGTTTGTTTTGAAATCGTGTTTTTGGTTGGCTGTAATCTCTGAGTGCTGCACTTCCTGGTCGACTCTTATGCTTGCTTTTATTAAAATTAGGTTTAACTGTGTTCATATTCTCTTCATCATACCTTCGAATTAAGATTTTGTAAGAAGCAATTATAGATTAACAACTGGAGGTTATTGTTTGGTGATGCTAATATTTCACAAGCTCGTACATAATTCACATATTTCCCAGGCGCTTCCTTGTCCGGGACGCTCAAGAAGTTGCGTTTGAAATCGTCTCGTCTCTCACCGATACTGACTCGAATCCCACTCAGAGCTCGACTTGTAAGTAATAAAGTGCCGGTTATTACGGATAAAATTGATAAAAGCGTGTATTGCTCCATACTGAGCTTATGTCATACTCAAGGTCATGTGTGTATTGACTAATTGACTTAGTTATCAAGTATGTATTTATATTTCTAGGGTAGCACAGCCTAGAAAAATGTGTGAACATATTATAGTGAAAGTGTCATACAAAAAAATTCGATTATTTGAGTTCTAATTTTTTATCTTTTTCAAACGCAATCTCAATAGGATTACACAACAGGGGACATAATACTTAAGTAGTACTGAAGCAGATACATTTTTGATTTTCAGAGCCAACAGGAAGTTGTCTCAAACTAAAATCAGAGGGTATGTATAAATATACATTTTAGGTAAATATATGTTTTTACGCATATTCATCCCATGGTTAAACAACATACAAGCTTGTCCATTAGACAACATATGTTTTAAAATATAGGTACAATTTGAAAATTTCAACTTAAATAGCCCCTAAAGCAGATAAGAACCCCAAATACTCATATGTATCTGCCGTTGTACAACATACAAGGTAAACCCACCACAAGGCAATCTAAGTTTAAGGTAATTATATAATTTAAATAGCTCCTATGTATCCCATGTTGAGACAACATGCAAGATAGACCACCATGAGACAATATAAGTTTCGAGAATATAGCTACAATTTTACAATTTCATCTGGCGATCTTTAAGCAAGCGTTTGAATTGGTGAAGTGATGATGATCGTCTAATTTCAATTGGGAGGATGTTTTATTCTTTAGGACCACATACAGAACAAGAAAATTCTGACGACGAGCGGCAATAAGAATAAATATTGTAGTATATATTTGTTTTAATTCATTGCATTGGAATTACAGCATCATGTGTGGTTTGTTTGTGTAAAATTAATAGCGTGTAGTATTTGGTGTAGCAACGGCAGAGAACAAAATGGAAAAGCGAAATAAAGACAGAACGTTTTTAATTTGAAACTAAACGTCCAATTTAAATGCTTTGCTATAACCAAGAAAGCGCTATATTCGCTATTTTCATATTAAGCAAATACTGGAGGAGCTGGACGAAAAGAACCTTCGTTAAAACCGACAATTCGCTATAGCTGATTCCGGCTATAAATATGTATTCCGGCTATATGTATTCTTTTGACTATAAATAATGTTTTAATGCACAATTATATAAAAACATGCTCTAAATATGTATGAATAATTACAATTTACATATGGTAATAATATGTCGAATGACTATCAAATGTACATATCTTTCATGCTGTACAAAAACAACATTACTGATGTGAAAAAAAAATTGTATCTACAACTCAGTGTGTCTTTCATGCTGTACAAAAACAACATTACTGATGTGAAAAAAAAATTGTATCTACAACTCAGTGTGTCAGGTCCCTGCCAAGAATTGAACTTGAATCTCTTTTCTCGAAAAAAAAGCGTGTTTCCTTACACTACGGAGATCGCCCAGACATCACAAAAAGAGTGTAAAAAACTAAGCCAAATTAATAAAGATGTAGATCAAAAAAATGTCAAATTAAAACTCTCACTGATCGATTTTTAATAACCCTGCAAATGCATACCCCACGACTTCATATATACGCGCAGTTCCACTTCATACTGATGCTTCTCATAAAGTTTGGGGTATGAGTATGACAGAGGTCACAGGTCAAGGTCACAGTGACCTTATTTTGGTACGCGACACACCGCTATCCCAAGATGTATCCACATACCAAGTTTGGTTTCTCTGAGTGTTATAGTATTGAAAATTTGGTCCGGACAAGCATTTTCTATGACAGAATTCACAGGTCAAGTTCACAATTACCTTATTTTGGTACGCGACACATCGCTATCCCAAGATGTATCCACATACCAAGTTTGGTAACTCTAAGTGTTATAGTACTGAAAATACGGTCCGGACAAGCATTTTCTATGACAGAGGTCACAGGTAAAGGTCACAGTGACCTTATGTTGGAACGCGTCACACCGCTATCACAAGATGTATCCACATACCAAGTTTGGTATCTCAAAGTATTATAGTATTAAAAATATGGCCTGGTCAAGCATTCAGAAGGACGAACGGACGGACGGACAGGGTGCAAACCTATAGTCCCCTCCGGGGACGGTGGGGGACTAAAAAGCATGGGCACCAAAAAAGTATGCAATGTCGTTAAATGATAAGACAATTAATGCAAATGATGTAATATATGATGTTATATATATCAATTAATATATGCATTGTCGAAGGAACACTTAGTAATGTAGTATAAAGCCTGTTGTAAAAGATGTAGATTGTATAACATTTTGTGTATACAAATTAAGTGGTATTAAGGAAGCATTGAAACTGATATGTTGCAATGTACAGTTACATATGTGAATGTAAAAGTATGCCGGTTAATATCGTTTTAACAATTCTAACTAAAGAGTTATCAAATGCCTATGACATCGGTGTGCAAAGTTACACTAGCAACACGACAGTGGACAATGCTTCAGAAACAAACACATGCAAGAGAAATATAGCAAGCGAGGACAAAATACTGTTAGTGTGAAATGGCTGAAGCCTCACGTAGTTGGTAAGAGCGGAATAGTGCAAAGATTGCAAATTTGGCACAGTTTTGTTTGCATCTGGCACAAAGAAGGAAGAGGTTGCTGATAGGTTTAAAAATCATGCAAATCTGTATACATATATGTAGTTTCAGAGTAGTCGCTAATTGTTTTTCACAATATAACTGTATGTAAACGAAGATGGCCCCAGGCAGCACTATTTTATGGTGAATCAATATAATTTCTGACATATCAACATGGTGCTGATTATTGTAGAGAAAGTCCTATATCAATAGCATTTATAGTCTTCTAGATGTTGTTGCTACAAACTTGTTCGCGTGTCTGCCATTTGCAAGTAAAAACATATGTGGAAACAACTAAAACTTAAAATGGTTCATCACAAAATACCAAGGTGTGGAATACTAACCTGACCAAGCTATTTCATTCACTGCTGCCGTCAGTAAACATCTGTCGCAAGACACTCTCTTCCACTACTGCTGTCTCTGAACTCTTCACGCAGGATACACAATAAGGCAGAATACCCTATAACTGGAAATACAAATGGCAACACCATGTAAAGAAAAACACACAACATAAACCATGAAAATAACTTCACAATGCAATGCCTTATAACTGCACAATTATGAAATACATATTTTGCAAAATAGAGCTGAGTGCCAGATGCTTTCCAGATGCCAATGTGTCTGACCTCTAAACCACCGTGCACGAAATGCCATGTTACATTATACCATGTCAGCAACGTCATAAACAGGTGAAACGGAGGATAAACGCTACCCAATCGATATCACTCGACCTTTGAGCAATGCAGGTGTAAAGCCGCCAGTGCATGAAGACCTTTGTCTATGAACGCAAACCCATTGTCAACCCTTTTGTGTTTGCGATGTCTAATTTGGCATTTTGTTCATCTTTAAAGTTGTTCTTTGTTTCTGTGTGTTTGTGGTTGACTGTCGTCCTTGAATGCTACTTTTTCTGTTCGGTTTTTATATCCACATTTACTGGTCCTTTGATATCTTCAAGCCCAATCTTCTTGGCTTTAAAATAGAATATCGTTTAAGCTGGTGCTAGGCCTCGTGAGAGGTGTTGCACTCGACATGACCTCTCACGAACAGACTCAATAAAACCAAGTCTGTTACTTTTATCTCTTGTTTGTGTTTGTTGCTTCCAAGGGATCCACTTTTCAGTATGTATTGGGTGTCTTTTGTATTTTAAAATATGGTTTCCGCTGTTGTATTATCAAGGTCAATGAAATATTTTAATGGACACTCGGTTACAACAACATATAGTTCGCTTTTCTCATTGAAGGAACACGTACGTCCTGTTAATATTCAATTACCTTTACGAATTCAGTATGCGATAATGAAATAACTGACTTTCCATCTCTTACGATTGTATCAAGAAACAAATTGAAATACTTTGACAGGTATTTGGTGTTAGACTTTCCTTTTGAAGCTTAAATTTGGATTTTCATATGCATGACTTTGTGGTGTACGATACTGTCAAATGTTTCTGTTTCTTCTGTGCATTAATAACATCGAACATTTTAACATAGTGATGTTGAGAAAAAATAAGCGAAGTGTAAAGATTCACACACCCGAATTATAGTAAAATACAAAATGGTTACCTTTTGTCTAAATAATGCATATACACTTCTCAAAACTGCTAACTACACCGCTCACGTTTTGGGTTATATATATCGATGGGTTGAATGTTTTTCAATTAAATAAAAAGGAAATACCAATTCAATCATTTTTACATCATTTCATTTTATTTTTTTCATGGGCAATGCTAGAACTAAACCACAATAAGCAATTACAAACGACCCATGTAAACACTAAAGTCACACTTTTCCCATATCTACATGTAAATATGGGAAAAGTGGGACTTTAGTGTTTACATGGGTCGTTTGTAATTGCTTATTGTGGTTTAGTTCTAGCATTGCCCATGAAAAAAATAAAATGAAATGATGTAAAAATGATTGAATTGGTATTTCCTTTTTATTTTATTGAAAAACATTCAACCCATCGATATATATATCCCAAAACGTGAGCGGTGTAGTTAGCAGTTTTGAGAAGTGTACTCATATTACGAGAAGATAAGAAAAGTTACAGTTGTAAAAAATCCCCAAAATCACCGCCAATCTAGCCCTTATATAAAACATACCATCGACAAACTAGTGCGTAACTTCAACAAACCAGCACATATACATCTACAATCTTGATTTCAATGAAATGACCATTTGATTGAATTGAATCGGGGTTTTACGGCGCACCAACACAAGAAAAGTTATACGGCGTCAAACAGTGATGAACATGCCAGGCTCATCCTCCATTTACAACTAGATAACATATGGAGAATGGGCCTAGAACCTTATAACCTGCAGAACTGCAGAGTTGCTGCAAATTCTATTATAGACACTCCATTTACGATGGAGCCACGTTTCCACATTTGCATATGCGGTGTCATGAAGAAAACCTTGAATGATCATGATAAAAAAATAATATTGCACAAAACTAGTGTAAAGGATACGGCATTTAGACAAAGATATTTAGAAGAAATGTAATAACATCATATAACGTACATTTTTCGCATCTACTCATTTAATGAATGGAATAAACATATAAAACATATAGCAACATGTCGTCCAAGTTATCAGAGTTTAAGGCAGTGAAAAAATCTTAACTTTAGAAACAATTGATAAAATTATCACCTGAGTGAAGCCCAATAGATCACATTGAACCTTCGGCTCAGGTGAGATAAAAAACAATAGCATAGAAAGCCACAAAGAAGGTACTCAATGTCTTGGCAGAAGCCAGAGCAACAAGAGAACAACTCATTGACGGCACGGCAAGACAATATTGCAGACAAACATCAAACGTCCATAGCCTGTCCCGTCATCGCACAATTAAAGAGGAAAGCATGGTGGCGAACTGAATACTATTAAGCATGCAGTGCGTTGCAAAATGATAGGGTCGTAACATATTTTGATAAACCTTTTAACAAGTTTAACAAAGATAGTATAAAAGCGATCATGACCAAGGATCTTACGAAGTTTGTAAATGGGGATAATTAACAATATCAAAATTAAAATCATCTCTCTTGTCATACATTTGGCTAATTATTTCACCATTTTCAATAGAGAGGTGTAAATCGAGAAAAGAAGCTTTAGTATCAGAAATATTAGCTGTGCTAAGTTGAAGTTCTTACGGATGTATATTAGTAACCATAGTAGAAAAGAAAGGGTTGTCAATGTTCAATATGTCATCCAGATACCGAGAGGTGTCATTAAAGACTTCAATACCTTCTGCCTGGGTATCTGGTGAAACACTCAACATGAAATCTCTTTTATAGCAATATAATTTAACAAATCTGCGACTATGGGTGCACAGTTCGTACCCATAGAGATACCAACAATTTGTCTATAAACGGTAGTTATATACCTGAAAAAAATATTATCACGTGACTTCCATTAGCGCATTAGGTTTTGACCGTAGTATTTAGTGCTTAAAATGTATAGCCCGCTTAGCTCAGTTGGGAGCTAGGTCGACCACTTTACGTTCACTATTTTTACCGCTGTGTAATTTTTGTTTGGGCTGCGAGTTCAAACGCCCAAAATGGTTTCTCTTTTTTTTTTTGTACCGCGATTGAATTTCGTCAAACAATCCTGCTTTAATTAGTAAATATTTAGCAATGTTTGGTGTGTAATGTGTGCGAACATAATAAGTGTGTGTTTTATAAGCTAAAAGTTACGGACAGTGTCCCTTTAAGATATTTTGATTACATTTGAACTTAATTGATAACATTACACTGAGGGTATATTCACAAAAAGTACAGTTTATCAGCCACTGTGATTTAGAGGTAGGGGCTGAACCCAAAATGCTATAATGTGGGAAATGCAACAGTGATATGAGACCTAAAATGTGTATTTAAACGCTAAGCAAATGTTTTGATACTTCCACTGGGTTGTCCTGTGAAAGGAAGGAATAGATTCCTTTCCGGAATATATTCCTATCCGGGTTGTCAAAGGGATGTCATGAGGTCTAGTTGTCGAGTATTAAACATATTCAGGGTAATCATCTGTTTAACTATTTATCCAATAACATATAAAATATTCATGAAAACAGCATTTACATCTGTTTAAGTGCAAAATATGAGTCATTTCAGATTGATCGAATGAAAAATCATCAACAAAAAACAACAATATTATTTAAAATGTAAATCATCGTCTTTGCTTGGAATAACCGGGCAGTGCGTATTGAAGAAATGGCCATTTAAGGTTACGCAGGCTGTGGGTTAGCTCTGAAAGTCAGGTGATGCATGTCCATAAAGTAATTAGATTTCGTGATTTTCTGCAATCAATATTGATTTTGACCTACATTTTAAACTGTTTATTTAAAAATAAAACAAATAATGTTAATGGTTGCTTTATACTGAACATTCTAAGGCAAAATGTACACTTTGTTTATTAAAGTAACGCTGGTTGTTGAGCTCAGGTCCGTGGATACCATGTAAATACAATGCTAAACATTCATATCGAGTGTAGGTTACAGTCACCAGCATGTACATGCCATTTGGTCTATGACCCCGCCTCGTTGGTTTAACATGTATTGGACGCGACCATCAGGTAATGTCAGTACTGCTTATTCCCGTTACATAGACTGTTAGGCGGGGACCCAAGCCTGAAAAAAACGAAAACGTTTACCCGGAAAGATGTACTCCTGATTTTTTAAATATTAACAGATGGGGGTATTGTACATATGAAACCACTGTATGGACTTCTGGCATACTTTGCATTTCGTAACAGCATCGCGATTTCTACGGTAACCCATTCGTACCAAGCCGATATATGAAAATCGCTGAACAAACAGTCAAAGGAAAATAAAGAAATGTGCACACGTTCTTTTCGGCAAATACAGTTCCAGTATTTAAAACCTATATGTGTATATGAAATATCAAACTACAGAATCAAAACCTGATTATGTTACACTTTACTAGTTTTAACAAGAGTTATAGACCTTTTATGAATTTTGTTTTGTCTTGTGCCAGGGATAATGCGAATTTCTTGTGTTCACAATAACTGCAGTAAACGGTTTCCGACTTCCACTAAACGTTGTATGGTGTTAGGCCTTATACCTACAAGGCCTTTGACATGTTCAATACTGAGTAAAACTGACACTTGCTTTAAAGAGTTATTACCCTTGGTTATTGAAAGAATAGGCACATTTTAGCTTGAGTACACACATTACTTTAGTAAACGGATTCCGATCTTCACATTATTTAGTGTGAAACTTTATATGAATATGAACTTTGACAAGATGACATTGAGCGGAACTGACACCTGCCTTACTGAGTTATTGCCCTTGATTATTGCAAAAATTCAAATTTCAACTTTCGTACGCAATAAACAAAATACATTGGTTTCGATTTTCACACAATTTGGCGTGTAACTTTATATCAAACGGATTTCAGACAGGTTAGACGAGTATCAAGTTATTGCTCTAAATTGTCGAAAAATTCGATCGTCTAATTGTTTCATACTTTCCTTTGAAATATCACTGTGTAATATTCTAATTGAACAAAGAGGATATCGTCCTTTGACTAAGGAGTGTGGTTGTTTTCACGATGATTGTAATAAATAGCATTTGATTTTCCATGCTTTTTGGGGTAATATTATTAAGGTCTCGGTTTTGTTTGACAATGAGAACAATTGAGGAATGGTTTACAATGTTATCGCCCTTGATGTTTGCAAATATTTAAATTTCAGACTGAGTACACAGCAACTTCAGTAAACAAGTTCTGATTCTCACTAATATTTAGTTGAAGGGTTTTGGACAATTACACCATGTGGACTTGTCACGTAGTTTTTTTCGAAGCATTTATATTCATATAAGATAATATTTTTTACACATATGGAACTAGTTAATTATGACACTACTGTTTATAGACAAATTGTTGGAATCCCAAATGAGAACGAAATGTGCAACTCTTGTTGCAGATTTGTTTTTGTTTTGTGATGTTAGAGGTTTTACTTTTAGTCTTTTACCAGATACGCTTAGGCAGATGTAATAGAAGCCTTTTATTATACCTCTTTGTATATGGATGATATATTGGACAATTACAACCCTTTCTTTTCTTTACTACATATACTTTCTTTCCAAAGAACTTCACCTCTAAAAAGATAATATTTCTCATAGTTGCTATATCTTCTTTACTCGATTTACATCTCGCGATTGAAACTGAGAAATAATAAGCAAACTCTATGACAAGAGAGATCATTTCAATTTTGACATTGTTAAGGGCACGACTAGACAATATTAAAGACAACCATCGAACGTTACCGTCCTTTCAGGATTTAGGTAGACGTCATCATAGGTCCACAATCTTTCCGGCGATCGCACAATCAAGTGGAAAGCAAAGCGGTGAACTGTAAATGGGTCAACCACTAAACATGCAGTGCGTTGCAAAATAATAAGGTGACAACCTCCTTTGATAAGCCTTTAAACAGTGATCATTACCCAATCTTTACCAGGATCACCATGTGACTCTGTCAACGTCTTAGAAAATAGTCTGCGATTACGTCATAATGTGTCACATGACCATAGCTAAAAAATCAAAATCATCTCCGCGACCTGACACCACTAATGCCATGAGGTGGTGCTGAGTGGTAAACAATCGAACGGAACTCCGCTTACTTTGGACATTTTTGATGAATTTAGGTTAGTATTTTAATTTTAAGTAGGCTGTTTAGAGCTATGAAATGTTAGAAAGTGATGGTAAGAACAAAAGCTATACTGCAACCCTATGGAAATCGCAATGGTAGAGTGCATTTTGATTGTTTAAATGGCGGAGTGATATGCCAAAGAATACATTTTATTCTACCGCAGTATAATGCTGAGCAAACATTAGTGTTTATTCACTAAAATAAATATTGAATAAGAGCAATAAGGTTATATTTGAAAAGGTTTGCGTGACGTTTACTGCATTCTTTTTCAAGAAAGTAATAACGACTAAAATATATTAATCCAAGAGTTAGCATACGCTTTAGCACAATATTGTGTTACGTGTTCTACAGCGGCAGTAAGACAGGACGTTATACCTTTGGAGATGTTTGTAGTGGTGCAGACACTAGAAATAGTAAGAAAGTGTGCTTTATTAGGCTGTTTTTGTAAATTAGGAATCCCGTACATAGTTGGAAGTCATCTACTCTAGCTTTAATAGTGCTACATTTAGTTTTATATCCGGACAAACCTTTGCAAAGGTTTATTATCATAACCCTGATTTATTTAAAGTATTGTCAGAACTCTTCTGCTATAAGGTCTGTCACAACGTGAATACTATGGTGAATATATGTAGACTTTTTAAGATTATTGGTCATTATCACATTCATACAATCTGTGTTAAACTTGTTAACAAACATAACAAAATAGGATATGACCCTATCATTCTGCAAAGCACTCCATGTTTAGATGTTGACCCATTTGCAGTTCGCCACAATGCTTTACAATTAATGTTGCGATGACCCGACAGATTATGAACCCTATGATGACTTTATTTTTATCCTTCCTTCTACTCACAGGCATTTATTAGGATATATAGTATAGAAGGCTGGAGAGAATATAGTTATAGTATATGTATATAGTAAAGAGCCTTCTTCTGCTCTCTATCTCTATACTTCTATACTATATATCGTAATGAATGCATGTGCTTCTACCTAAATAGGGCAAGGGATGGTAACGCCTAATTTTTGACTTGAATATTGTCTTATCGTCATCATTCTTTTTTTGTCCTGGCTTCTGACAAGTATTTGCTTTGTGGCTTTCTGGGAATTTCTATTCATATATACATGATCATTTTGTGTTTTACTTTTATTGCCTACTAATTGCTATTAATACTACCTAGTTTGTAAGAGGTTATAGCCTGGCTGGTCGAATTTTATCGGAATGAAAATAGGGTAAGTGTGAGGTATGGTGCACTCTAGAACCTGGTTTAACCCCAGCAGCCTTTATGTCACTGACCATTCCAAGGAGGTACCCATATTGTCACTGACTATTCCAAGTAGGTACCCATATTTCAACCGTTTGAGTTTGCGTACTTTTCTCTTTTCTATCCTTGTGATTGGTGTTTGTTTTAAATACTGTGTTTGGTTGACTGACTGTGTTCTGTGAATGTTATATTTCCTTCTCGACCATAATTTGTTTCTGACTCGAAATAGGATATGGATCACATTTAGTGATACTTATAGTTTTAAACTGTAAACATGATTCTATTACACAATTTAATATATTGCGTCCCATGGATCAAGGCGATACAAACCGTAGGAAAATATTCAAGTTCATCATGTGTTTGAGAAACGTTGACAAACTTCTTAACCAGAAGTTGCCTGTTCAATCAATCAGAACCTATAATTGAAACTCAAGGTCACAGAAACACCAGTGTTGGTTGGAAAGTTAATGACCATATGTAACAAAAGTGCACATTTCAAATAAATCATTTATATAGTATTCAAAATGTTTTGGAGAAACTCTGTCAGACGTCATACCCAAACACTGACGTCGCTCAATCGCCTTCCAACGAAACTAGTCAATAAAAAACCCGTTATTGTTCTGATTAATACAATCATCTTACTGTGACAAAATAGTGAACCAATTTGGAAGTTTACAATTTGATAAGACAGTAATTGCAGTAACTACTATTCTATTTTCAAGGTAAATTAAAGGTCCATAACTGTATTAAGAAATCTAAAAGCTACCATCGAACGGATTCTAAATATCTGCCAGTATGTTTATGTTATTAAGACTTCACACTAAACGATATGGTTTAAACCCTACACAATTTAAGATAGTTGTTGCAATAATCATATTTTCTAAGTAAATTAAGGGTCATACCTCTATTCCAAAATGGCAAAACAATTTGATGTATCATAAATATTATTAACATATACTTGTATCCTATTTGTATATAAAATGTCCACCAACAATGTTGTTTAATTTTCAACAAAACTTGATTAATTAACTTAAACTCAAAACAAAAATGTATTTTCGTAGATAATCAGGGGCTATAACTCTATTTAGAAAAGGCAAAGGTACACATTGCTCGTAAGAAAGTGATGTCTGTTTGATAAAAGGCTTCACAGCAATTTTAGTTAAAATCCAAAAATAAGATAAAGAAGTTATCAAAACCTTGCACCTAAGCTTTACCCAAAATGTGCATTTTTGTTAAGTAACTCAGGGGTCCTAACTCTATTCTGAAAAGGAGAAAATCGGCCTTGCTCGTAAGAAAGTGGCATCTTAACGATATAACACTTCACAGTAAAGTTGGTTTTAACCGAAAACAATTTACAGAAGTTATTAACAACGTGCATGAAAGCTTTAGCCAAAAGGTGGATGCCCGTCCCTCCCTCCACCCATCTGCCCGTCATCTTCAATCCTTAAACCGCTTTTGATTTAAAAAAAATAAATTGAAAATACAGAATATAATCAGGCTAGCTTATGTCTTATGTACAAAACAAAATCATTTCGCTAAAATATAAACTTGTACACATTTTTTCTTTGAATATCAATGTTTTCTTATCACTTATGGGCTTCCGTAGAAAATGCGTTGGTGTTACGAAATGCAAAGAATACCATTAATCCATACAGTGGTTTCGTGTAGAGTACAGTTTCTGCTATTGATATGCAAAAAATCACGAGTATATCTTTCCGGGTAAACCAAAAGTGTTTTTTTTGCACGATACGAAAAGTTGGGTCCCTGCCTATGGGGTGCCATCTGGTCTATGACCCCGCCCCGTTGGTTTAACATGTATTGGCCGCGACCACCAGGTCATGCCAGTACTGATTATTCCCGTTACATAGACTATGGTGGCATTTGTGTCTGAATCATGACTGTTCGAAATGAACAATACGCTTCCTCAGATTATTGTTTCGAAGTTTCTATCCGATTTCTGCAACTTTTAAATGCACTGCATACATATCCTAGGGTTAAGTTGGTGTATGCTTTGGACGCGGAATTTAAGGCATCGCACATCGACATTACCTAGCCTTAATATGTTGGAGGCATATAATATTTTGTGAACGTATGCTTTTGTATTTTCTTTCTCGACATTTTGAAGAATATGCAAGCTAAATGTCTAAAATATCTGTTAATTTTTTAATGTGAAAAAATATTCTAAGTAAAACAAAAGATCATAATTCTGTAAATAAAAAAAAGTGCAGAATCGAAAAACCATTAATACAGAGACACATCATATCATCACGGGTGATGTATAAGTTCATTATAGAGTGAACATTTTTAAGTCAAATAATGGGCCATAATTCTGTAATAAATTAGGCAATCAATGATGGGTGATGTAGAGAGACATAAGGTCATCAGTTGTTATGAGTATATGAAGTTTGGGTATAACCCAGTCAGAAGTGTTTGAGATATTCAAGTATTAAAAATGTGTTACGGGACGCGACGGGACAAAAAATGTGTTATGGGACGCGACGAGACGGGATGCGACGGGACTTTACGGACAACGTGATTCCTATATAGCCCCCACTTCACTTTGTGAAAGCGGGAATAGAAATATAGCATTTTTCAACAAATCAAGGACCATAACTCTGGTGTTTCTAATTGGATCTGGCTGGTATTTGAACCTTTTTGTAAGGTACTCAAACGTACAGAAATATCCTTTTAAAATTTAGGCAAATTTGGTCTAGCAGTTTCAGAGCAAGAGCTGCTAACACCAGCGACTTGGCCTGGCCGTTCACACCACTGAACAACGCGCCATCGCGTAAGACCTGCCTTACATTGTTTGTAAAATAATATAATGTGCACAACCAGACTTTATGTTTGGCTAGAGTTACTTCCCTTTATGGAAATCTGTTATTTAAAAAAATAATTACTTATTAAACATCTGTCAAGTTAACTTTTACGTTAACAGAATGGTAAGATTCTTACTTTCAGAATGATTCTGGGTGAAAGTAAAGCAAGATTGCAATGTGACCGTTTTAAATCCCTATCCTGCCATCAAAAGGCAAAGTTTACAACAGATGCACATCGTTTTTAAACCTATTGACGACGATTTATATATATATATATATATATACTTAAGGCCAAAATATTTGCACGGTTCATAAAATATACTTAAGGCCAAAAGATTTGCGCGGTTCTTTATGTTATCAATTTTTCAAATGGTTTCAATTTTTACATTCATCATTACCAGTCGTAATCCAAAGCTATCGCCTTAAACATTGTCACCCGGTTTTCAATACAGTTGATCACTTCACTGTTCGATACGTACGATTGAAAATACTAAATTTGGGTACATTTCGAAGGAATTTTGTTATATTTTATGAACCGTGCAAATCTTTTGGACTTAAGTATATATATAATTTACACATTTTGAAAATCCGAACTCTGCAGACACAATATGAACAGGTTTAACCAGACAACCCAAAACCCAAAACTGAAACGTCAAATTAATGAGTAACCAACTCATACTTCATTTTACGCATATTCATTCTCAAATTAAGTACCCGTGAATAAACCTATACTTTTTATCAGAAAATATACATTATGTTATGACCTGAACACCTGACAAATTTGAATGAACAATTTTATAGTGTAATTTTGCTGTTAGTTGGCTTGTCAGTGCCTTTAATGGAGCACTGGAGAATGAACTACAATCTTAGTTTTACTTTTCAACATGCAGTATGCAGTGGTTATTACACATTTACTGGGTTGGACACAAATATTACTGTCATATTCAGATATTTTATTTCCATGCTTGAGCTCAGAAGACATTATTTATACACAGGTACACACTTTCCCATTCTCTCCTATGAAAAAGCCTCATTTTCATGTGCAACAGAAGTAATTCACATTTACCGAATGAAATCGGTCCAATTTAAAATACGATACAGCATGATTAATTATATAAAAGCAAAAGCAAACGGAAGGTCCACAGGAAAACACAATGCTTAGTTTAACTCAACGTTTTCAAAACAGGTCCATTGTTGCATTCCATTATTTTACATTATCAGAATTGAATGTTGTTTAACGGCTCATCAACACAGTATAGGTTATTTAGAGCCGCCCCAGAGAGAGAGAGTGGAAGGATACATAGGAACCCGGGAACCGTGCCCTACTCTTATTATCGAATAGATTCCTATGATTCTTTAACGTGCTCGGAGGATAAACCGATACACGGGACCGCCCGGTTTACGTCCCCATCCCATTATTGTACACCAACAATACTCGAGAAACAGAAGGAAAGCAGTTTTGACACGGTGCTTATTTCAACTTGTAACTGTAATTAATGGTTATATTTTCAATAAATATATGTCACATTACCATATTGTGTACGATTACCAACAAGCATACATGTGAAATCTCATGCGATGCAATATCACACGTGATATCACACTTGTGCGACCAAATGTCGCAGAACATTTTCTCTCTTCAGAAGTCTGTAATTAGTAATAATCATGATAATTGTGCAAAGACAAGAAATTTAAAGCTCTTAAATGACTTTATGTTTTATCAAATGCTTTCAAAAGATTAAATGTATAAAGATATTGGATAAAACCGAACTCATTTCTTATTTTTATAAAATCTCACAGATTTTGAGACAAATTACCCTTAGACAAGTCTTAAACATCGCAGTTGTACTTTTAATAATATCCCATGTAAGACCATGGAAGTTAGGTTTAATGTAACATAACTTATTATTAACCCTTCACCCGTTATTCACGATCAGGGTTTACAATGTCCGTCTGCTGATTAGTCATTTCCCCAAAACACCCCTTTGTCACATAAATGGAATGGTCTTAATGCAAAGAAGTTATGTTTAATGTAACATAACCCCTTATGCATGTTTAACCCGTTAAGCATGACTATAATAGCCTTTGCGACCATTGAAATCCCAGATCAGCCTGCGAATAACTCGCAGGCTGATCAGGGTTTACAATGTCCGGCTGCTGATCATTCATTTTCCCCCAAAACATTCTTTGTCACAGAATGGTCTGAAGTGATAGAATGTGATTCTTAAAATATTTCATTTATAGCTTAATTCATTTTTGCTGAACAGAAGTCAAATATATTTATATTTTTATTTTAAAGGGACACACAGCAATCTTGAGTTATTTATCAACGATTAAAATTAGCACCTCCGTATCGTTTTGACTTTCATTAAATCAAAGGTAATACAATATAAAGCTTCCAATTTTCTTCTATATTTTACCATAGGTTTAAAGTAGCTATCCCGCCAACAACAGCCAAAGTTTACAACATATGTACATCGTTTCTAAACCTACTGACGACGACATAAATATATAACTTACATATTTTAAGAATTTAAACTTTATAGATCCAATATAAATGGATTTAAACAGCCATGCCAACCCCCCAAAACTGGAGCGTCGAATTAAAAGTTACCATATTCGATCACGGTTACTTTTAGAATCCGTGAATGAACCTTTACTTTAATCGAAACCTATATTTTATTAATTGACCTGAACACCTGGATAGAGTTTTGATCAACGGTTTTGTAGAGTACTTTTGCCGTTATTTGGCATACTAGTTACTTTAAATATATTATGGGTTCTATATTATTATACATAATCAACAATTAGTAACATGCACATCAACAATTAGTAACATGCACATCAACAATTAGTAACATCCACATTAACAAATAGTAACATGCACATCAACAATTAGTAACATGCACATCAACAATTAGTAACATGCACATTAACAATTAGTAACATGCACATCAACAATTAGTAACATGCACATCAACATTAGTAACATGCACATCAACAATTAGTAACATGCACATCAACAATTAGTAACATGCACATTAACAATAAGTGACATGCACATCAACAATTAGTAACATGCACATCAACAATTAGTAACATGCACATCAATAATTAGCAACATTCACATCAACAATTAGTAACATGCACATCAACAATTAGTAAAATGCACATTAACAATTAGTTACATGCACATTACCAATAAGTAACATGTGCATCAACAATTAGTAACATGCACATCAACAATTAGTAACATGCTCATCAACAATTAAAAACAACGCACATTAACAATTAGTAACATGCACATCAACAATTAGTGACATGCACATCAACAATTAGTGACATGTGCATCAACAATTAGTAACATTCACATCAACAATTAGTAACAGGCACATCAACAATTAGTAACATGCACATCAACAATTAGTAACATGCACATCAACAATTAGTAAAATGCACATGAAATTTAAGTAACATGCACATTAACAATTAGTAACATGCACATTAACAATTAGTAACATGCACATTAACAATTAGTAACATGTGCATCAACAATTAGTAACATGCACATCAGCAATTAGTAACATGCTCATCAACAATTAGTAACAATGCACATTAACAATTAGTAACATGCACATTAACAATTAGTGACATGCACATCAACAATTAGTGACATGTGCATCAACAATTAGTAACATTCACATCAACAATTAGTAACAGGCACATCAACAATTAGTAACATGCACATCAACAATTAGTAACAAGCATATCAACAATTATTAACATGCACATCAACAATAGTTATATGCACATCAACAATTAGTAACATGCACATCAACATTTAGTAATATGCACATGAGATTTAAGTAACATGCACATTAACAATTAGCAACATGCACATTGACAATTAGTAACATGCACATCAACAATTATTAACATGCACATCAACAATCAGTAACGTTCACATCAACAATCAGTAACATTCACATCAACAATTAGTAACATGCACATCAACAATCAGTAACATGCACATCAACAATCAGTAACATTCACATCAACAATTAGTAACATGCACATTAACAATTAGTAACATGCACATTAACAATTAGTAACATGCACATCAACAATCAGTAACATGCACATCAACAATCAGTAACATTCACATCAACAATTAGTAACATCCACATTAACAATTAGTAACATCCACATCGGCAATTAGTAACATGCACATCAACAATTAGTAACATCCACATCAACAATTAGTAACATGCACATCAACAATTAGTAACATGCACATCAACAATTAGTAAAATGCACATTAACAATTAGTAACAATGCACATTAACAATGAGTAACATGCACATTAACAATTAGTTACATGCACATTAACGATTAGGCATTAACAATTATAACATGCAAATCAACAATTAGTAACATGCACATTAACAATTAGTAACATGCACATCAACAATTAGTAACATGCATATCAACAATTAGTAACATGCACATTAACAGTTAGTAACATGCACATCAACAATTAGTAACATGCACATCAACAATTAGTAACATGCACATCAACAATTAGTAACATGCACATCAACAATTAGTAACATGCACATTAACAATTAGTTACATGCACATTAACAATTAGTAACATGTACATTACCAATAAGTAATATGCACATCAACAATTAGTAACATGCACATTAACAAATTGCTTTGAACTATTCAAATACTTATTAATCATGATATGCAAATATACAAGTTACATGTCATAGGAAAACTAACGCCGCAAGTTTTTACAAAATCAAGATTGCTGTGTGTCCCTTTAAAGCTATACTTTAATAAAAGGAAATTCACCTATATAGAACCATTATCATAAAAATATGGAAAACCATCACATAATCCCTGTTAACATCTTTTACAGCAGGTATAAAGTAATAAAAAAATCTCTAAGCACCAATTTTGCCATCTTTGTTGATAATCAAATTCAGATTCACATTTGTTTTCTAATAATGATCAAAGAGAATTCCTGTGGGAATTTTTAATAAGTTTTTAAACACTTTTAAAGCCGGAATATGCATATTAAGAAGTTCAGTAAAAGTATTCGGAAGCCATATGTAAAACAAAATTAGCTTTAGACGAAAGAATATAATCTTTCAGATCAAAACAGTTATACCGAGGGTTATCATTTCACTGTCTGAACCGGATACCCATGATTGATTCTTTTTCTTGCATATCATTTACATTCTGAGCACTGATGTCGACAACTACTAACGCTTTACATGCCTATTTACACAAGCCGTCATACAACTGTACAGAGCCCCGCAGGTGACATGCAGAAAAAATAATTTAAAGCGTTCGCACGCTCTACAACAGCGTTCGCATGCTCTAGTAGAACGCTCTAGCTACAGCGTGCGAACGCTGTAGTAGAGCGTGCGAACGCTCTAGTAGAGCGTTCTCACGCTGTAGCTAGACATGCAGAAAAAATAATTTAAAGCGTTCGCACGCTCTACTACAGCGTTTGCACGCTCTAGTCGCACGCTCTAATAGAGCGTTTGCACACAGTAGCTCTACTAGAGCGTTCGTACACTCTACTAAAGCGTGCAAACGTTTTAAATTATTTTTTCTGCATGTCACCTGCGGGGCTCCGTATAATGCACTAGTGTATTATAGATGCAAATGAGGACAGAATCACTGCTTGTATACAGTAAACTATTTAGTTCCAATTATTTGGATGGTATATACGAAGCCCCGCAGGTGACATGCAGAAAAAATATGTAGTACAGCGTGTGAACGCTCTAGCTGCAGCGTGCGAACACTCTAGTAGAGCGTGCGAACGCTGTAGGATAGCGTGCGAATGCTCTAGCTACAGCGTGCGAATGCTCTAACTACAGCATGCGAACACTGTGGTAGAGCGTTCGCACGGTGTAGTAGAGCGTTCGCAAGCTGTAGTAGAGCGTTAGCACGCTGTTGGCGTTAGCACGCTGTTGTAGAGCGTTTGCACGCTTGCACGCTATACTACAGCGTTCGCATGCTCTACTAGAGCATTCGTACGCTTTAGTAGGCGTACGTACGCTCTTGTAGAGCTACAGTATGCGAACGCGACTAGAGCGTGCACACTGTATCTAGAACGTTCGCACACTGTAGTCGGGCGTGCGACAGAAAGATAGTGACATAATCACAAAGATCATGGTATTAAAGAAACGAACCCGCCAATAACGGCAAAAGTACACTACAAAACCGTTTACCAAATCTATCCAGGTTAGGCCTTGAGCCAGGACCCAAAATGTTCGACATTGTTACCAACTCAAGGGACAAATTCTACCATCACTTTTTGAAAAGAGCAATGTATATAGGTTACATTTTTCCATGATAGCAATCTGGAACAGGTAGCTTATATAAAGAAAAATCGAACATTAATATGTTATCATTGTAGCGCTTTCATATACGTTTTTGATGTTCATTTTTGAATGTCATGCTTGTGTGAATAATTATTGATGTACTTTTTAAAGATGCACTTAAATTTACAATTTATTGAGTTACATCAAGCGTAAATAAGCTCTTTTTTAGCACTGAATTCAGTTTAAAATCTCTATTTTGCTTCAAATTAGAAGTCAATTTACCCCACCCACTATTGACACATTTTTATGCATTTAGTTTAGTTAATATTTTTTACAATATATGTGTAAACTTGTAAGAATCAGTAATTTACAACCTTTCTACATGATTTAAACAATATTATAATATGAATAAGGGATTGTTATGATATATTGATGAAATTAAATACTAAGCAATGTTCATGGCATTGCACATATGTGTTCAGTAAGCCTGATAAGTTGAGACGCATGCCAAACTGGAAGTATAAGCCTTCCTCAAAGTAACTGCAACATAAAGAGTATTAACATGTTCTGATATATACATATATTGCACAGACGACACATAGTCCAAAGGATTCTAGATAAATGAAATGTGCGGTTTAACGTGTTTTTTTTTTTTAACAAAAGTCTTTTTTTTTAACGAAAGTCTTTTTTAGGTGTATGCGTCAAGGCAATACTTATTGTGATTACACATTTGGATTATGTATTACACATAAATACATGAATTAAACATTGCATATTGCAACGCAAAATCTTAAAAGTTGTCTGTTTTAATACTTTTTAATTACAATTTACACATATGTTAAGGATTTTTACACCTGAATTACCTCACCCATATGAAGAATGAAATGTAAAAATAGTAGTATATGCATTTGCACGAACCATGTTTGTGTTACTGAAAAAAGAATCGACGAAGATAAATTGATTTGAATTGGGGTTTTACGGCGCACCAACACAAACGTGTTATATGGTGCCAACAGGAATGAACATTCGACCCGGCTCACTCTTCATTAACATCTAGATAAAAATTTGCAGAATGTTCCTAGAACCTTCTTACCTGCAGAACTGCAGAGTTCCTGTAAATTCTCTAGTAAACACTCCATTTTTCGCTGGAGCCACGATCACTGCCACCACTAAAGTAGCACCTGAAACAATACAGGTTTCATGATGAAAATAATGGAAAAAAATGACAAAAATAACATGAATTCGGGTATTTATACCCCTATGCCTGGATATGCAGTGGTCATATTCTTGCCCGGGAACCACACGGCGTCGACGAAGAAATATCTTTAGTGTGATACCCAGATCACTGTACTAACTACTTACCATGGCAACTATTTGTTAGTATTGATGCAGTTGTTACAATATCATCTGCTTAGGATATGTATCTAAACATAGGTTGTGAAGTTTCACTGTACTTGATTTAGAGTATGGAATTAACCTAGGATAGTAGCATCAACCTGCAAGAGCTAGTGGAATGAATAATACCTAAAAAAGAAGGTGTATTGCCAATGAAGAGAGAGAGGGAGTGTGTGTGGGGGGTGGATTGAGGGGAGGGGGTTCGGGGAGGGGGATATATAGGCAATTAGGAACATTTAGGAACCTGCCCTACTGACGAATAGAAACCTATGTTTCTTTAACATGATGGGAGAAAAAAAATCAAGCGATACACGGGATCGCCTTGTTTACGTCCCCATCCGACGGACGAGGGTAAAAGTGTCTTGCCCAAGAACACACCGACAAAATTCACTGGCCCCGGTGAGGCTTGAACCAGGGTCCTCTGGATTTAAAGTCCCCCGTGCTATCCACTGCATCAACAGGCTGTATGCGCTCAAGCAGGATGACTGCATTAAATTACATACAACTAAAATGTTAATCCGTCATAAACGTTATATCCAAGAAGCTGTTCACAACGGTCTCTCTTATCTAGCAAGTTAGCATCAAGTTCATGTATGTCGAGTTGCAATATGCCTGCAAGCCTTATATTTTGATAAACTTGGCAATTAAAGCCTTGGGATAGAACAGGACAATTAAGAACACTCAGTACATAGTATCTGATTTAAATAATATAACTTAAGGTGACAATATAACATACATATAAGATATAAAAAAAATTAAACGCTTCCAGATAAGAATCGGTACCCAGTGCATCGAGATAGATTGAATTTAGTGATCACGGTTAGTTTACTGATGTTTACTCTAAAAGCTATATCCGACATACAGGTGCTACTGCAGTTAAAGTAGCTATCTCGCCAACAACAGCCACATTTTACAACATATGTACATCGTTTCTAAACCTACTGACCACAAGGTATATACATAACTTACATCGTTTGAGAATCAAAACTCTTTAGATACAATATAAAAAGCTTTAACCAGCCAGACAAAAAAAAGAAAAATGGATAATTCATCATACACTTATTCAATTACGGATATTACAAAAACATATTCTTTTAAGCGACACATATGCATTATTATATGAGATGAACACCTGTATAGAGTTTTGATAAACTGTTTTTGTAGTGTAATTTTGTCGTAATTTGGCGTGTTATTTTAAAAATTGTATAACAAACACCTAAAAATCAACAGTTAAACCGTAAAATGCCTTTTCTTTCTGTTTTTTTTTGCAATTTGTCGAAAATGCAGTGGTCTACTTTGTGATTTTAGTTC